>JACEEZ010007181.1:7634-39113 GCA_016584305.1 Chionoecetes opilio
TCGGATTGTCTGAGAGAGAGAGAGAGAGAAAAGAGAAGAGAGAGAGAGAGAGAGAGAGAGAGAGAGAAAAGAGAGGGGAGAGAGAGAGAGAGGAGACCTGGCCTAAGTCCTGGAAAACCAGTAATGTGGTTCCAGTTTACAAGAAGGGTGGAAAGACTTGAGGCAAAAAATGACCGCCCTGCCCTGTGTCCCTACTGCCGGTGCTCAGCAAAGTGATGGAGACCGTAATGGCCTCGAGAATCACGGAGCACATCGAGAGGCACCACCTGCTCTGCACCAGCGGCAGACCTGCACCTACTGCTGGCTTCTGACCTGAGTGCAGCCCTGGACCAAGGCAAGGCCACTGCCGTCGTGGCGCTGGACATCGAAGGCGCCTTTGACCGGGTGTGGCATGAAGCTGTGGTCACAAAGCTCCGCGCCGCCGGCATAGACGGGGCACTCCTGCCTCTCCTCAGAGACTATCTGAGGGACAGACACCTGAGGGTGACTGTCAGTGGTCGGGAGTTCGAGGTACATCCCATCAGAGCAAGTGTGCCTCAGGGAAGCTGCCTCGGCCCCCTGCTCTGGAACATCTACATTAATGACTTGCTGCACCTCATCCCAAGGGCGAAGACCTTTGCGGATGACATCACTCTGACCCAGAGCTACAGCTCAGAGGAGGAAACTGCCACCACGTCCCAGCTTAACGACGCGCTAAGCCGCATCGCAGCTTACATCGCAGTTTGCTTCTCACAAAAGGCAGCTTCTCAACGTCTCCAGGTCGGATGCAGCTCTGCGTCTTAAATTCAACGGGGACACACTGGCACCGCAGTACGAGGTGGAGGTACTAGGGGTCACCTACGACCGTAGTTTGACGTTCAGAACCCACATCGAGCGGCTCGAGGAGGATGTTGTGGCTTCTCGACGGTAGGGGGCGCGCAGGTTCGCTCCTCCCTGAAGTACGCGTGCCTCGCGTGGGGCGGAGCGGCCAATAAACACCTCGCCCTTCTAGACAAGGTGCAGGCTCGAGCGGTGAGGATCATTGAAGACAACAATGCCGGACAGGAGCCACATCTCACCACCCTCCAACACCGACGTGACGTGGCGGAACTCACCGTGGTGCAGGTGAAGCGTGTGAGTCACCTTCAGGCGTTGTGGCAGCCATACTGCCTGGCTCCGGTCACCACCTGTGTTGTCGCTCTGGCTCCTGGTGAGCTATTACAGCCCCGCTGCCGTACGTGGCACCACCAACGCCAGTTCACAAACACATTATATCAGTTGGTGGAACACGCTGATATCACAAACTTAATTTAACGGAGTGAGTGTCCAGGAATTCAAAGTGATGGTGAACAACTGGTTTCTGGGCAGAGCTGAGTGATAGTGATAAAGTGAATATTATAAGGACCAGGGGTTGGATGTTCGAACGTTCGTAATTTTCCGCCTCTAAGATCATCTTAGAGTGTTCATAGCGGCCATCTTAGATCTTGGGCTACGAACACCACAAAAATGTATTTTCAAAGGATCGTCCGAATGTTCTTACCTCACGATGATGCGATCTTCAAGCTCGTTCTGTTCCGTTCCGACCATGACATGAGGAATGGAACTCAGCTGACTATCGCTTGGCCAATCAGAGGAAAGATTTCATCAACCTTTGAGAGTGTTCGCCAATCATAATACAGTTAGAATGTAAACAAATATCATGCCTCCCCAAAGGAAATATCTGAAGACTGAAGACGTATGCTCACTAATAACCTCCTGGCGCGTCCCCACACAATAAATTACAAATTTATAACCTCAATATAACCTGAGCTGGTAAAATTATATTTCTTTCCTGCCCTTAGGTCTCGCTAGGAGGTTATTGGTAGGGTTAGATAAGGTTATAATGAGGTTAGCATAGTATTATTTTGGGGAGTCATTTAGGACTTTAGGTGGGGTAAGGGGATGTTAAAGGGGGTAACTCTCCCCCTTTATAATTACGTTTTAGAGGTATCTGAAGGTCTGGAGAGAAAAAAACACTAATAAGGGCAGGAAAGGATTATAAGTGTACCGTTTTAGCCAGTGCGAATAATTATATATGAATTGAATGATTAATAGCTGGTGCACTTACACTCAATTAGTAATATTTCGGTAGTGGTCTTTCACGAGTTCGAGGCCGAAACTTAGTTTTCCTGAATCTTTTTAATGTGTATTGAATGTATATGGCACTCGTTTTTGTCGGATTTTTTTTTTTTTTTTTACAGGTATGGGGGGATGTATGCCCCGCAAACCTTGCACCGCTTCGCACTGACATATTATTGATAATTTAAATTTTTTCTTGATATATGTTACTAAACCAAACCCCACCTCTAACCTAAGCTAACCTAATCTGATTTAACCTAACTTAGACGACTAAACCAAACCCCACCTCTAACCTAAACTAACCTAATCTGATTTAACCTAACTTAGACGACTAAACCAAACCCCACCTCTAACCTAACCTAACCTAGTCTGATTTAACCTAACTTAGACAACTAAACCAAACCCCACCTCTAACCTAAACTAACCTAATCTGATTTAACCTAACATAACCGTTTATGGCTGAAATAACGGTAGATTTTCGGTAATACGTACATGTAACGCCATTATTATTCAATTGTACCATGGGAAATGGGGTTCAAAATACTCAGAATGAAGAAATCTACACGATGATGTAGGTAAGAATCCTAGGACTTTTGAAAGCCCACTACCAAACTAATACCCACCCATTTTAGGGTGGGTATTATTAATGGGATACATTATCCAAGTAACTAGACAATACCTGGAACTGTCGCCGATAGGAATTCTCGCCGACGTTCCTATTTTTTCGTCGGCGAGTGTTCCTATTTTAGCGGTGTTTGTGAATTCAGGGATTAAATACCAGCAATAGCCTGAACAGTTAGGTTAGGTTAGGTTGGCCAGTTGACTATATGTCTAGGTTAGGTTAGTGATTGAGCGGAGGGGATTTTCCCCCAGCTCAGCACCGAAATAATACCGACTTGACATATTACAGTAGATGGGTTAGGTTGAAATGAAAGCCTGCATTCTAGTGATTTTTATGTGCTTTAACCCCACAATTTCAGTGGTCGTGAACTTGCCTAGAATAACATCTCACTACCCCAGCTTCCATCATTGAACCATTAATTAATTACTTTCGCTTTACTCACATACCATCTCTTAGAGTTGGAGTAGATTGTACCTACTCTTCTCAGACATCCTTGCCCACCAATCACACATTCCTTTATTCCCTACATACTCTTTTAGGTAAATATGCAGTTTAAACCAATACGCCCTATTGACCAATACTCTACCATTCAAGTGTACCTACTCTTCTCAGACATCCTTGCCCACCAATCACACATTCCTTTATCCTCTACATACTCTTTTAGGTAAATATGCAGTTTCAACCAATGCTCCCTTTTGACCAATACTCTTCTGACATAATTGGGGGGGTTACGCCCCCCAAGACCTCCTGCTAGTTAACTAATCTAACCCGGGCATTGATTACGTAGCCTAACCTCACTGGGGGGGGGGGGGGTTTCGCCCCCCCAGATCCCCATGTGTTATTTTTTCATTTCCGACAGCTCTTGTGTGGGTTAGAAATACTCCTTATAATAAGAACGAAACTTTCATGATACTTAAAACCACCGATTGGTTGTGTTGAATTGTATTGGTCTAAACTGCACTTATACCTTTATGTATTTCACTTTTCCACCTACAGTACATGCATTCCACGCACTAGTCCTTTCCTCCCCTAAACACACACATCAAGGTTACCTAGTTTATCTGCCGTTCCAGCACTCATTTTACATAATCTGCTTCTCTATCCATTCCATTCATACACCTTGCGTACCCACCCTTCGTTCGTTCCAATCTCACTTTATGCCACCACCATCCGTATCCTTCACTTGACTCATTCTCTCCATCTCATCCTTGTCTCCTATTCTCTTCCTCTACTTCCTGCATCTTCCTCTCCCATATCATCTTCTCTATGCACTTCTAGCACAAGACACATTTCTTTTTAATTTGCACTTCACTCATTCCAGTCACCTATAGGCATTCGGCAGCATACCATTCATTGCACCCTTCACATTCCCCCTACAACGTCCTAACCAACCATAAACAACTCAACATGAAATAAACAACTAATAACTTAGCTTTATATGGCTTGTACATTAGAAAAACCTTCATCATGCGACCCTACGAACAGTGTGCGAGTGCTCTTCAACAACCTTAGCACTATGAACAAATATGGTGGAAAAACGAACAAATATGGCGGATGGATGTTCGCAAAGATCGTTTGAAAATACCTCTAAATGCGTTACGAACGTTCCAAGATCAATCTAAGTGCAAAGATGATCTTAGAGACCGTTACGAACGTTCGAACATCTGGCCCCAGAGTAAAGGACTTTAAGATAGGGAGCATGAAGAATGTAACCTTTAGTCTGTAAGTTACTATGCTACAATGTAATGTTGAATGTAACTTCTCTGTAAACTGTTAATTTGTATAAATAAAATAAATAAAAAGAGAGAGAGAGAGAGAGAGAGAGAGAGAGAGAGAGAGAGAGAGAGAGAGAGAGAGAGAGAGAGAGAGAGAGAGAGAGAGAGAGAGAGAGAGAGGGAGAGCCCCCCCCCTGCGCCTTATCTTCCATAGGAAGACGTGGTGCCCCATGACGAGGTGGAGGTGCTGGGGGTCTGCAGGCCGACCTTCAGAGCCCACATGGAGCGGGTCGCCAGAGAGGCTTCGGGAAAGCTGGCATCCCTGAGGAGGACGTCGCATGGCCGGACAGTTTGCCTACCGACAGTTTGCCTACGGACAATTTGCCTACGGACAATGTGCATACCGGACAGTTTGCCTAACGGACATTGTGCCTACCGGACATCGGACATTATGCCTACGGGCACCATGCCTACCGGACATTATGGCTAACAGACATGATGCCTAAAGGACGACACGCCTAACAGACACCGCTTATATGGGCAGCGTTTTTATTTCACTCAATTTTATTTTCATATATTTAATATCATTTTATTTACATTCATTATAATTTTGACATAAATATAAAAGAATAAAATACATATATATAAAATTAGTCTTAAATTCATGTCTAAAATATATATTTTTCAAAAACCATACATAAAATAAGATTTATAAAAATCAAATTTGAAACCAAAAATTAAATCTAGAATGGACGGACATAGTCAGAAATTCTATAAATTGTGAGCAATGCCACGAAGATATTCAAGAACCTGGGTGGTGTCATACTTTTCAACGAGGTTCTTCAGACGTTGATTGACATACTCATACTTTTTTGGTTGGTGGCAAAACAACTCCAGCTATTGGCGTGAGCAATAAGGAGTTCGTTGTCGGCTTGCTCAAAGACTAATGCATACTGGACTTGCTACTCAGTTTGGGCTACTTCCAGTGGAGGCCAATGCCGTGATTCCTGACATTTTCGAACATCACTCCCATTTCCCTTCCTATGATTTATCAGTATAAATTATACACTGTTATTTTCGTAAATGTTTGTTCTATAATATTATCGAATAAAAAAAGTAAAATACACTAAATAAATGTCATTATGAGAGACTGAAGAAATATGCATGAACTTAATATTCACTTAAACTCTTCGCCTTTTAATATTTTGCGAAAAAACTTTTTACATGAAACATATCAATAGAAGCGGAATTCTATTAGCTTTCCATTGATATATTTCGTTTACTGATAAATGAATTAGCACCATGCATACATTAGCGTTAACTAAATAAATAATATCATCATTCGGGAAAATTACCCTATTGATGATGTTATTTATTTAGTTAACGCTAATTTATGCATGGTGCTAATTCATTTATCAGTAAAAGAAAGTAACAAGTAAGAGTAACTAGTCCAGTATACAGTAGTCTTTGGCATGCTCTTTACGCAATCGGTCTACAATTCGACACACAGTTGGGTGTTTAATGGCGACTCGTTGGTCGAAGGTTCTGTGCCAGCCTTCTATCGAGTTGTTGGTGCGAGGCAAGTCTGGTAAAACTCTTTCATGGACATTCCAAAATTCTTGCGGAAAAGCAGGCCGTCTTTTTCGTCCTCGCTGCACATTTCCAATCCACGTAGCCTCGAAATAGATTAGAAAGTCTCCCAGGATCTCGTCCGTTTCCTCGTCCAGGTCAGACATAACTCGTTCAAACGTGTCGCTAACATCTTGTAGAGAAACAAATTCAAATGCTTGAAGTGAAGTTAGGTGAAATGATTGTTAAAAAATACCCTCATAGTGTATGAGACAGTGTTTTCGTAGCATCGTTCGTGTTAGGCATAATGTCCGGTAGCATAATGTCGGTAGGCATAATGTCGGTAAGCAAACTGTCCGTAGGACATTGTCCGTAGCAAACTGTCCGTAGGCACATTGTCGGTAGGCAGGATTGTCCGTAGGCCATTGTCCGTAGGCAACTGTCCGTAGGCAAAACTGTCCGGGTTACGGGACGTCGTGGCTTCTTAACAGCCAGTGGTTGGATCCTGGTACGAGGCCCAGTACGCGTGTCCTGCGTGGGGAGGCGCTGCCGTAACCAGGCGGCTCGCTCTCCTTGGACAAGGTCCAGGGTCGTGTGGTGAGGCTTCATTCGGCGGTGCTGGGCAGAAAACAAAGAATTCACAGCCTCCGCACCGCCGAGAAGTGGGCGGCCTTCACCGTGATGGTTCAAGCGGCAGCACCAGCGGCTGCCTCGCTTTGCAAACACTCACGTCGCGGCCCTATTACCTCCAGCTATGCTGAGAGAGAGAGAAGACTGAAGAGAGAGAGGAGAGAGAGTGCGTTGAGGAGCTTTGATGCTGTTCCTCGAATGCAGGAGGGTGGGTTGTAGCGCCGTTGTCGTCCAGTCGTGTGGGGAAGAGCCCGGTTTGTACGTCTAAGAAAAAAGTCGTGTCCCGTTTGCGAATATGAATGTAACTCGTGAAAACATATGAAAACCCTAACGCAGTTACATGCTCGTGGTCGGCAAGCCTGGATCCTTAAGATACTGTTCAGATAAGGGTTCAAAGGCTCATTATCTGCCGCCGATGAGACCAATGTCTAAAACATCCAACGGGTGTTTCAAAAGGTTCAATAGATTTACTCGTCGTTAGGTTTCATATATTCGATGTGGAATGCGAGGTATATTCGGCCCAGAAATGATCGCCAGGACATTTCATCTTACACCTGAGCCATGGAAGGTAAAATACATTACCACCGGCAGGAGTATATGGAGAGAGCTAGTCACATGCATCCAACCACCAAGGAGATGAAAGGTGGAAAGATCTCCCTTTATGAAAAAGGAGAAAATAGTTTGAATACCCCATTGCACAAAGTATTCCGTGTATCATAAAAAAAAAACTGTGACACAGGTGGATAAAGCGACATGAAGGAGGAAAGGACAAACAGAGAAAAACCGTCACCGTTCAGGTCGCCCTAGGGCACAACAGAAATGCAAGACCAAGCAATAACAGCAACCCATGGAAGCTCAACCATTACGCAGTGCCCATGCACTTAGGGATGAGGATGCAAGCTACCATTGCAGCATACGAACACTGCGCGTCGACTTCGGGAGCGAGTGTTTGCTCGAACCCCAGCTATCAACCTCTCTTGACGCACGATGCAAGGAGATTCGGTTAGCATTTGCAAGAGAGCATGCTGATATGGGAATGGAATCTGCAGGAATGTAATTTTTTGTGACGAAAAAGGTATTTCTTCGGAGAGTCTTATATAGCACCACAAATCAGTATGGCGAAAATAAAAGTTAACACAAGGGAGCAAATCAGTGTATGGTTACGGATTGTAATAATCAAGATTTAACTGTGTCCCTAAGACAATCACTCATCAGTTTTTCTACATATGAAAAATGGTTGAATATTTGTCCTCAAAACTAGGCACGTAACAGCCTTTTACCTTCCCCCTCCCCCAATTACGCGCAAATAAACTAGCTTATCATGGGGTTAATAAACTACACTCTAATACCCTCTACATTTATATACAGATACGAAGAAGGGAATATGTGCCAAACAATAGGAGTGGTCGTTTAGCTGCGGGTGGAGTCTGGGGCGGATGGCGTGTGGAGGCGCGTAGGTTGAGATGGTAGAGATATCTGGACGTCTCACCGCTGCAGACTATGTTGAATCCTGGAAAGTTGTGGTTCTTGCCATCTGTGAAGGCATTATCACGGAGGAAGATGCATATCATGTTTATTCTGGCCCAAGATAAACAGCCCCATTCACACTGGACGTGTTTGTAAGGTGGACTGGAGTGGTGGCACATCCAGAAGTGACATTTCTTGACTGGCCTCACGATCGCCGGACCTCAACCCGATGAACAGTGTGGGCCCATATGAGTTAACAGTGGAATGGATTACAACGGACGGATCGGAGGAGTTCCTCGGCGACGTTAAAAGTGTTATGGGAGAACCTTCAGAGCACAACCCAACAGTTCCCCAAAACTGTCGAGTCATGCCACGAAGGCTCACGAAAGGTTATCGAAAGTAGACGGGGCTCTACAAATATTAATGCTGTCTTGTGATGTTTGTCTGTTTCTGGTATGTGGTGTGATTATCGTGGTAGTGATAAGTATGTTAGTAGGTGGCGGTGTCATGTGGGTGGTAAGGGTGTGGGAAGCTGGTGTGCCATGGTTGTAATAAATATCGTGTATAAGACTATAAGTGGGGATATGTTGTCTCTTGTTGCATAAGGACTGCTTACTTGTGAACTCATTCTCCAATACGTATCCTATGATTTTAGAAATCCTAGTGATGTGTCATCATATGTGTGCTTTCAGTCATTGCTTCAAAAAGAATCTAATGTATGAGTATCAAAAGTGGTTCGAAAAGAGACTGCGTATACAAGAGAAACGCCACCGACAAAAAATTTGAAAGCTACAAGAGGCGCGAGACCTCACGTGGAGTCATGGACTTAACACTGCCTACATCCACCCTTTTCATACCCATCCATGAAATTTGTCGAACCTCTTTTAAAGCTCTCTATTGACTCCGCCACTAACTCTGTCTAACTGAGTCCATTCAAATCATTTACCACCTATTTGTGAACCAGTTTCTCCCTATTTCTTTTTTTTTAAATCCACGTTTTACCAGTTTGAATTCCGTATTCTTGTTCTACCCGCTTACTAGCCGTAAGAACTTTTCCACATCTCCTTTATTGTCTCCCTTTAACACTTACATTTTTTTTCAGATAGATTGGCCCTACTATACGTCTATAGCGTGAGTGTATAAATAATAGCTTCATCTCTTCTCATAACATAGTTACGCACCCCTGTATCATTTTGGTCATCATTCTCTGCCCTGATTTACAAGGCAATATCTATACTGTAACACGAGACCAAAACTGAACCCCATAGACTAGAGCCAAATAGAAGTTTATTATAGTGTTCTGAACCTTTTCAGAGGCGCCGACCCTAACGAAAAAACGTCCGCAACACAAGCTGAGTCCTCAAATACGGGCAAGGAAAAAAAAAATAGAAAAATTGCTCAAAATTCGATAGTATATTTGGATAATAATAAGAACAAATTCCAGTTTAATCTATACAAAAAATGAAAAGAAAAATTGCGTCAAAATTCAAGAGTATATGTGGATAATAAATGCAAGAAGGAAGTGAGGACTCTGAGCAGAGTGGCGTATAATAGGTCCTTTAAAAAGAAAGGGGAATACGGGGGTGAATCCCAGGATTGTTATAAGGGGGGGGGGGGGGGGGGGGGTCGGAGCGAGCGAGCCTCAACACCTGGGGAGTTGTACAATAACAGCAAAATTGCAATGTGTTTCAGAGGGCCTCAGCCGAACCCCTGAGACTGGCTCACCGACCCAGGAATCAACCAATGCTGTATAAGTACCTCAGCACTTCTACTTTTAACACTCCTGGCTAAATGAATCTTAAAACAAAATTACTCGTGAGGATACGAAACTAATATGACGTTATGAGTTGTGGTGAGATCGAAGCACTTATGGCAGTGCTACCAACCATTCGTATGACATACGCAGAGAGCACCGAAAGGTTTAGCCCTTTACCAATGTCTTAACCAAAATTAAGGGACACGACTTTTGTCTTAGACTGTACATGTCAATTAACGCGTAGTCCTGAGCGTTAACGCGAGTTGCAAAGGCAAAGACTTCATCATTGGAGATGGCTTTCCTGGCTCACGTAGGGAGTGAGGAGGTGAATAGAAGGGGAGCTGGAGTGTCGGAGTAACATGGAGGTGGGAGGGACAAGGAAAAAATGCACGCGTGTTCTCTATTAGGATATCATAGCGTGGAAACTTTTCTTTCTCATTAGCAGAAATGACGTTTTAATTTGATGGACTTTTAGATATTACGGATTTCTTAGCATCATATTGATGATATATGTTAAAGATTTATCTGAATTTTACACGCATTTAAATTTTTTTTAGCATTTTGTTTCGTAAAATATATTTTTTTCGAATAGGCAAACAACAATTATGACGTATTTTCTTGTTAAAAAAACGTTTCTTACAACATGTTATTATATGTTTATTTCATATCCCTTTTGTTTTTCCTCTATTTTCCGTGTGAGTCGTAGTGCGTTCCAGGACGTTATGGCTCCGGCCTGGCCAGGAGCGATCACGCGCTTCTGTCTTCCTCCCGCTTGTTCTGTGTTTTGGCTGAAATATTGCGTGGACGTGTGATGAGTGACTGAAAACTTTGGCGTTGGTAACGCTACGGGACGCTTGAGGGAGGGAGGGGGGGCTTTCATAAACTCAGTCTGTTAGTGAAAGGTCTTTTAAACGACTTAGAGGTGGCGTAAAAGATATTGAGAGAGAGACGAGAGTATATATGTGTGTGTGTGTGTGTGTGTGCAATATGACAGCACATACATTTACGTACGTTTCTACGCGGCAGGGAAATTGTTCTACTTTAACAGCTTCGGTTGACAAACCCAAACAGCCCTAGGGTGATGACTAACAAGTGTTGAAGCAAGTCACGTCGAGGCGGAAATGTATTAGGTGTGAAAAGACAATGACAGTGAAACAGTTTATCTAGGTGTACTGTTGTCAAGACACTGTGGAGGAAGGAGGCTGAGAGATTAATCTGTGCACGAAACTTTATCAATGAGAAAAGTTAATTAAACGTGTGAAAATGTCGTTAGTAAGTGGAACTGCTTGCTTATAATAATATAGAACGTACTGAGCCCGTAATATTCACATGAATCATTGTATTCTAAATAATATTACTTTCGTTAATAGGCGGTTACTCGCGAACCAAAATATCAAGTCATTTAAAAAATATAGGTTTATCTTGATCAAAATCAGTAGGCAAAATCTAACCTTTAACCTATATTCGCACGCGCCATTGGAACAAGATTATTCAAAATGGTTCTATTCATCTTGGTCTTGGTTCATATTCAAAATAGCTCCAGAGGTATTTTGAATGATCTTGAATACAAACATGGCTTCCGTTTCACAGGACTCTCCCACTTCAGACATTGTATCCCTCAAAATGTAAGTACTAGGAAGATAAGGACTTGAAATAAATAGAAGGAAGTGTGTTAGGTGTGGCAGGAGAAGCACATAATGTGAAATACCCGGTTGAACATTATAGGAACATGAAATATTAGTAGGCTGTAAATCTAGGGCTGAAGATCCCCTCGATATTTTAATTGTTTTATGTTACTTGTTATCGAAGATGAGAGGCTTAAATAAGTTGAATTAAGTGGTTTGATGTCACATATGAAGCACACTTTAGAAATACTGGCGTGAACATAGACACGAAATAAGAGCTCGATGTTATCATGTGTTTTGGGAGGCTCTCGACAATGAAATTGTTTTAAAAGGTGACTTTGTATGGACGATGACGGCTTTAAATAAGTTGAATGAAGTGAGTTTGGTTCGTAAGGAGAAGCATACATTGTGAACATGGTACCTGTATCTGTCGCCGTCGTCGGGCGAGTGTTCCAATTTTTCACGTTAGCGAATGTTCTTTTTCTCGGCGACAGTTTCCAGTTCTTGATCTTTATATTACAGGACCCAATAAAATACATGTAATCAGCTTTTATACCCGTGTTTCTGCATTTTGAGATTAAATGCCATCAATAGCTTGGTCAGTAAGGTTGGGTAAGCAATGTCCAGGTTAGGTTAGTGAATGAATTATTAGTTATCCCTATTTTTATGAGACAAAACATAAATTTTTTTTAAAAACACTTGAATACTTCTCGCCAATCAGAGAGAAGGATGCATAACCCAGGCGGCAGGATCGCAGACCAATCAGTTTTCTTCGTGACAGGCAGTGGAACTCTCGGATCCCCATGCATAGGGCAGGTTGGCCTGCGACTCAAATTCCTCTGAAGAAGCCCACGGGCCAAAACTAGATCGAAATAAAGTACTAATTTCTTAGGCCATGTTTCCCTTTATCCTCTGCCTCCCTAACCTCCTTCACTCATTTATTCGTGCAGCCCTTCCCTAAGATGAGTGACTTCCTCCTCAGGGAAGTCGCGAGTAATGTTATGTAGAACACAAACAGCTGTTATAATACTAGATATTATGTTGTTGTGGACATTTTATGTCACAAACACATATTTATTTGAGATCTCTTACCTTCGTAAAACCCATTTCTATCTCATCCCGACAACATACCCCAGCCAGCAACTAACTAAGATACTTATCGGGGGATAGGAGGGTTGAATTGGGTTGAAGGCACATCAATACTGCAATGTCTTGTTATTCGAAGTGGTCGCGCGTGATCAGGGCGAAGTGAAGGACGGAGGCGGAGGCGATATTTGTTATCGAGGCATCGAGAGGGTTATCACACCCAGTTAATTCACGACGCGGCGAGATATTTCCAAATGTGTTGATTATAACACGTCCTATTGTTTAACACTATGTCTACAAAAGTTTATGTACATCTTCTCGATGTAATCAGAGAAGCACCAAAAGGTGTAACTCCTGCGAGGGTCTGGAATGTACTCATATATACAAGCGCACGTATATACATTTAGTAAAAGATGTTACTAAAAGGAGGGTCTGGAATGAACTGAATCTCCGTGAGCGGGCGGCGGCGATCGTCATCAATACCTAGCCACGTGTAACGCAGGATAAGAGCAAATATTATGACGACGACCAATAACCAGTCGCTCCAATCGAAGGTGATAAAATAAAGGTGCAAATGGTTAATACCACTGGGAATGTACATTTATAATATCCCAGTACTTATCATTTACTTAAATTACCTTAATTAATACCCATTACCATTATAATTACATAAATACATTCCTACGGCCCCCCTTTAATGAGCGGACAATACCTCCCTCACAAGGGGGGGGGGGGGAACAAAACCACCACTCTACTAATTGAGAGGGTGGTTGGTGGATAATTCCACATTGATTTCAGCATAAAATTTTTGGGCTCCCAAACCTTCCCTTCAAAAGTCCATTATGTATGTTCAATAATAACCAAGGTTTTAGACAGTTTCTTATTATACCTATGTACGTTGCGTTAACCCTTCCTGTATCTTTGAAAGTAACCATAATATGTGAGTAAATGCTGAATCACCTATAATGTGGTAGGTTGGAGAAGGAAAGTATGCATGTGCATTCTTGACTAATGCCTGTATGTTCACTTGATGAAGTGAACACTCTGTTATGATGTTATTATGGGCAGACCCTGGAAATCCTACATCAATGTAAGTAAACTTATTTTTACTGTCACATATGGGCATCAAAATGTATCCTCATGAACGACGTATGCTGCATTGGGTATCCTTTAATACCGAAATACACCAAAATATATCGAAATACACCGAACTATACCGAAAATACACCGAAATACATACCACATACGGTTTTATTTTCGTATGTTTTGGGTGTATTTCGGTATTAAGTATTAACCTTAATACCGAAATACACCCAAATACGTTTTTGAATATATGTATACTCTTGATACCATATTTTCGTATTGAGACATAATTCATGTATATAAATGCGTATCTGTATATTTTTGATATATTTCGTATGTTTCAGGGTTATTTCGGTATATTTCGGTATTAAGAGACAGCTGCCATGGTGAAGTCTTATCAGCTGGATGAGGGAGAAGCGTTTTTTGCAGATGGCGCTGAGAGCAGAGCAAGATGATCCGTTTTTGCGACACACGCCTCAGAGTCAAGATGAACCAAAATGGAAATCAAGTAATTTTGATGTGAAAACCTCGCGAGTAGCCGCCTAATGCAAAAACTATTGGTGTGTTTTTCTCTCCTGATGCGTGGTCACCTTTTTCACCTTTGATGTGCAAAGTTTCATAATTTATAAAGTTTCGCTACGAAAATGCCCGGTTTGGCCGATTTCTTTAGTAAATTTGACACCAGTGCACTCAAAAGACTTGGCACTTCTGCATCCACCTCACCTCAGTCCAAGGATAATACAAGATATTATCTTTGCCTTAGTCAGTGACAGTTACGGGGCCTGTCTTTGGCTGTGGCGGAGGGTGTCTAACATAACATAACATATTATTGCATAACAGTGTCGTCTTCTCCTCATGAGTTTGAAGGAATCCGTGATATCTTCTGATATTCAAAATGGATGAGGTGAGTTTACATAGCGTCTTGTAAGGATAAGTCAGAGCATTAAAACGGATTCCTCAACAATTGCATATGGGAACGAGAGGTTTGAAAACCGGTGTGATGGTGGCGAGGCTTGTCATGTCATCTATACACTTTTATTCTGCCCCAAAGCCCTTACTCGTGTGTTTTATCATACTGCTTGCTTGTTGTGCAATAATTCTTATTCACTGATTTATTCGTCTGACAATAAGAACGTCGAGACAATAAGAATACCAAGGGAAATCGCGGTAGAATATTTTCATAAAATAATTCAATCATTGGGTAATATTGAATTATTTTGTGGAACTAAAAATAAGAAATATCCTATGAAAAATTTACTTCTTATGAACATTACTAAGTTTTAATATTTTGTATACGATGAAGAAGAAAGAAGATACTAATAACTATTTTCTTATTAAGGAAAGATAGAGCGTAAGTAGCGCAGCCTGCCTCGCATTGTCCGTCGTTCAGAACTTTGGAGTGTAATATTAGCATTCACTCATGACAAAATCGAATTTATAATCTATATTTCTGGTTCTTTTGTGTCATTCTTAGCTAGGATTATGTAGTTTAAGACAGTCATACAAAGTACTGGGTGTGTGGATATCTTGCTCCCTTTGCTGATATTGGCAAGTGAAACCCAGTTACGAAGACGATAGTGATCGGGACAATAATTTCGGTGAAGTGTTTGGTATAATAGGTCGTCTGGAACTTGCGAGTAGTGTCAGATTTACAAACCCGTGCAATAAACATATTGATATATTATTATTAAAAGAAATAAATTAATTTCCGTCATTCCCATTACAATCTCTTGTTTCTTATAATTTCAAAATAAACTACTACTTGCATTGGTAATGATGTTTTCAATAGTAAGAAGTGGTAAGAAAAGATTGCACGAAGTCTGAGCGGTTCACTATGCTGGTAAAATGGCAACGCCAGGATGAAGCACGGATTAAATAGCTTCCTGCTTCACTCCTATCTATCCCCATACAGCCCTAACACCGTTTTATCAATCACTATTCCAGTTATAAAGGAAGAGGTCAGTAAGCGCGAGTTTACCACGTTTATAAAGGGAAGTAATATCATTTGTTACCAACCGGGGTCAACTCTACAGCCAGTGTGTGTTTGGGAGCGGAGCGGCGTCAGTACATCTGGGACATCTAGTCTGGGGGCCTCAATGCCTGCCTAGGTGTGTTGTGTTTGATGACGTCACCTCTGTCTTATATCTCCATTTATTCCTTACAAACTCTATTGTCTTACTAACTCTTAATGCCTCCCATAAAACGGTTTAAGTATTCTTATTATAGTTGTATGTTACAGGAAGCTTTGAAAATGCTTAAAGTGTAAATAATGGAGGAAAACAATAAAGATAATACCATCTATGCAAACATGTTACACTCTATTTTTTCTTTCGTCAAGCTATTTCAGGAGAGACTTTTAGGACAGCTTAACTTCAATTTCATAAATTACACTACAATTATGTATTATTGTGAAGATATTGATGAAAACTTGCAGCATTTAATACGAAGGCGCAGCTTCGGGCGGTACCCCCTACCCGATGAATTTCTTGCGATTGTTGGCAATAATCTGGTGATCCCCACTGGAAAGCTGGGACGTGCAATGCCAACACCCGCTGTAACACGATGTCGAAGCCCATCGGAGTAAATTAGCAATATGGCCGTTTGTCTCACCATTCACCCGCCCTGTACCTTCATCCAGCTTGCCTCCCGTGTCCTCATCCACTTTCCTAACCATCTCATCCTCTCAGCGAGTCAGCCGCCTGCCAACGCTCTCCCTTCTCTTTCCTGTGTCAAGTGCCGGGGGTCCTCTCGCTCATACAGGTTTTGAAGTGGCTCACCGTGAGGCAGACTGAGCCATGAGCAGAATAAATAAGACGAGAGTTAGAAAGAGAGAGAAAGTGGGATAATCGCGTACCTCTCGCCTCCCATGAAACACTAACCTGGCGTGTAGTCCGCAGTGCACATCGTTGACGAGGCAGTCTGTGGCAGGACACCCTGGGGAGCTGGCGCTGCTTAACACGCCGCTGCCCAGGTCCACCAGCTTTACAGAGACAGAGGTACGGTGACAGGCAACAGATAGTGATAGGTTGTGTAAAAAGTAAGATAGAAACAGGTGTTGGTAGAATAATATTTAAGGAGTTAAGACATACATTGCAGAAGTAGAATATATAAGTATTAGCTACATAACTGCCTACTGTATGCATTGGACAAAACTCTTTATAGTGAATATTCTTAAAGTAATCATCCAGACCATTTAATCATTCCTGATTTAATGCGGTCACAATATAACCATTATTAAGTATATCAACAACATGTTGTCACTTCTTGCATCCAGTCAGCCGTTTTTAATTAATCCTGATTCCTGAATCAAAATCTGTACATTTCTCAAGCTTCCTAAAACGCCCCTGGCAACTAGCAGACGACGCACTATGGCTCGATGACGTAACCAAAGGCAACTCCCCGCTCCCCTGGCAATCCAGAAGCATGTGAACACAGACAATGAATATAGTACTTGAAGAATTGTTTGTGTGTGTGATATATATTTTTTTGCGATATGACATATAATTGTATCCTTTACAGGTGCAGCAAGATGGCTGTGCCTTTCCAGAGAGCTTAACACACGTTTCCGACCGATACGGCCTCGATAAATGTGTGGAGAGGATTTGTGCTCCGGGGGAAGGTTGTGTGATGCAGATTGTCGCCCACCCTTGACGTCATCAACAATATTCGTGCAGTGGCTGGAACGGGGCCGTTTTTTTTCGCGCTTTTACAAAAGTCGTGTTTTTACGGAAATAAGGCGTGGAAACTAATTATATTTTTGTGGATTAGGTGTTTTGATTGAACATTCTATAATAATATAAGCGAAAGTGTGTGTGTCTGTGTGTGTGTGTGTGTGTGTGTGGTATAGGTTCCGCCCCCCGTGGCGGAATCCCATCATATACCACATTTTTGGAACCAGGTTGACCAGGGAAGGTTTTAAGCCCACTTATGAGATGATCCGATCACTTTTTTATTCTTTTTTTAGCAGCCTATTAGCGATAATTGTGAAAAAAAAAAGTGGGTTGCGAGAATTGAGGAAGCCTTGATGTAGGGTGATGGGTAATGGGTGAGTGAATGGGTGGGGTGATGGGTAAATGGGTGAGTGAATGGGTGATGGGTGAGGGAATAGATGGGGGGGTGATGGGTAATGGTGAGTGAATGGGTGTGTGGTGATAGGTAATGGGTGAGTGAATGGGTGGGGGTGATGGGTAAGGGTGAGTGAATGGGTGGGGGGTGATGGGTAATGGGTGAGTGAATGGGTTGGGGGTGATGTGAATGGGTTGGCGTTAATACATACATTTCTACATCCATGATTTCAGGAAAGTTAGAAGGGGCTATCTGGAGAGTCTGTGTTTGGTGGGCCTTCGGCCCACCAAACACAGGTGGTGGGCCAAAGGCCCACCAATAGCCCTCCGTAGGAGCTAGCCAAAAAGTCCGCCCGGAGGGCGGCTTTGCGGCTAGTTCAACATATTTATGCAAAGAAAAAATGGGCCTGGACGATTATTTTAAGGACTAAAGTTCGAGGGACTTAGGGAACAGTATTCATCACGACACAATCGGCATATGTTTTTAGTCGTCGGTGACTTTCACAGTATTATATATATATATTTTCGTGTTTTGGGGGACTACTTTTATAAGTGGTTCTGGCAGCGTCAACTCGTCGATAAACAATTGCGTACATGGATGTAGGGTGTTAGAATATATGAAGTAGAAGTAATCGAGAGGATAATAACACAGGATTCAAAGGGAGTTTGTTGACTGGGTAATAGTGAAATAGGTTAAACAGGTTTTGGGGAAGGATAAAACAAATTGAGAAAAAGAAAGAAATTAACACAGAATTAGAATATGAAGCTTGACTTATTGTAGTGAAGACAAACAGCAAGGCAACAGACTCGAAAGAAGATTCAATGGGTTACAAGGACGGTGGCATACATGATATTTGCCCGAGGCGGAAAGTTGGAAACTAATTTCGTTGTAACTGAGAGACTTGTGCGAGGATCTCATAACAAAATCTCCTTGCCATGATCCAACACAAGGGGAGATGCTTTGAGACTCACCTATCATCTAGATTATATCTATTGCCAAAACAAATAGAGGTTTATGCGGTATCCTTTACTGTAGATTAATTTGAGTAACACACATACAAGTTTACAAACAATTTAAGGATATAGGTTGTTGTAACTTATTTCCAGTTTTCTCGCACCAAATTACCGGGTGTCGAAAAATTTGGAGGTTGCAATGAAATGAGCTCAAACCTGACAAGTGAGGCGATAATGCCATCCTGGGTGTGTGCAGGCAAGGCACACGGCACGGCAAGGCAGGCGCCTCACGTGGGGTATGAATGCGTCTCCTTCCTGGCCAGGGTCTCAATAGTAAACTTAAAGAAACCTCTTTAGAGATTTAGGAGGGGAGTGACATTCTGCGAGACTAAGATACAAAAGGCTATTATTGAATGCCCCATTGGCAGCCTCTCCTCCGTCCTTGTTAACGCGACGCAGGGCTGAGTCAGACTCCAGTAAGTCAGCCAACACATGGTGTTGATTATGATATTTTGTCATATATAACGTCTACCATAAAGATGTGAAGTGAAAGCATGTTTTTTGTTCATATCTAGGCGATAAATCTTGAAACCTCCCAAGGACTGTATGTCATTTATAACCTTGACAAAAAATAGGATCATCGCTGACGTGACTAGGTTTTACTTAAATAGGTCTTGACATCAATATAATGAAAAACTGACACCATAAATAATGTAGGCAGATATCTACGGTTGCTTACATAAGGTACGTAATCCGGGGATATATTGGTCAGTCCGCGGAAAGCAAATCATGAACTATACCTAAATCATACGTGAATTATTAATCAATCGTGTTCTTAGGGAGTGATAAGGGCAACACTTCATGACTTTCATTGCATCTCTGGGTATATAGCGTACGCGTTGTTGTGTTGATGGCATCATCATCTGCATACTGCGTTTCCTACATTTGTATTGAACTTTGCTGTTATATTTGTTTAAAGAATGTACTTTTATAAATCATTGGGCCAGATATCGCAAGGAGGTTGCGTGTAGCCGTTGCCTGGCATACATCATATATGCTGTTCCACGCAGGAGTGTTGTTGTTTTCCTGCAAAGTGTCCACCCAAAGAAAGAAAAAAATAGGATACACATGACCGCTCTATTATGTCAATATTAGTTCTTGGGCGTCTTTTTTCTATTGATATGTATCATTATATCTTGCGTACTCGGAAATGCTTCAGTACCCATGTTGTATAATTACAATCCGCATCACTTCATGTCTAAGATTTAGGTGATGATTGTCGCGTCAACACTCACCTTGCCATTGATTCTGAGGTTCCTGATGCAGCCACGGAAGTGTGGCGGCTGGCGCGGCGCCGAGCTACCGACCACCGTGAGGGCGGGCAGAGGGTGCGCCAGCCCGCCCACCTGAAGCACCCCGCCGGTGTTAAGGACGCGGGCGTTCCGCGACAACCTAGCGGCTCCCCGACACGCGTGGGCGTCAGGAAGGGTGGGCGTTGAGGTGTGATTTGAGCAGCTGAGGAAGGTGTCAGCGGCTGGTCCCAGCTGCCACCAGACACAGGTCTACGATCATCTCCACCAGCTGTGGGCAGAAGGAAGTGCATGTGTGTATGTGTGTATGTGTGCGCGGTTCCCCACATGGCATCACCCTCTGAGTGTAGTGAACCCGCCTCGCCTCACCTCGTCCTTCCAGATGAGGTCTATCCTGTGCCACGCGTTGTCGTGCAGAGAGAAGGAGGAGTTGAGGCTGAGGGTGACGGGGCCGCCGCCCAGGTCCAGCAGTAACGCCGGCCGCCCGTGTCGTAGCTCCAGCAGAATTGTGCCGTGGCTGTCGTGGCCCTGCTCGCCATTCTGGTCTGGCCCGGAATAGAGCAGCGCGGCGGTGTCTGTGGTGCTCAGAACTTCCAGGCTCACATTTCACCTCAGCGCATGGAGGGATGGGCGGCACCCACGCCCACGCCCCCTGTATGACGGCCCCCCCACCGCCGCCCTGTCCCTCCCCGCCGCCTTTGAAGTGTCTGGACAGCACTTTGCAGCGGGAGCCCAGCGTGCCGTAGGGACATATACACCTGGCATGGGGAGAGAGAAGACAACTAACAAGGGGAAGGGGTCGTTGCTGCAAATAATGGTTTGGAAGCAAAGAAAAGCATAATGAATGAAGAGGCTTAAGAGACTTCCAGAGAAGCAGTGATGTTGTTTTGTGGCATCGTTTAAAGAAAGACTGTTAATGCAACATACATCACTAACTAAACCGTGAACCAGGAAGGATTAACCAAGCCTCGGTTTCCAGTTATCGTTAGTACACATACACAAAGTTTATTCTCTAGTTATTACTGATTCTCTAGTTATTATTGATCGGTCTAGTTATTATTGAAATAGGTGTCCAAGCGAGCGAAGCGAGCTTGGACACCTATTTCAGCCGAATTCATTCTTTGGTACTAAATAGATTGGTGAATCTGTCATATAGGCTTGTAAAATGTTTACTCCACGAATGGGGGCAAAGGGCTAGAGTGCATATTGGCTTGTAAAATGTTACTCCACGAATGGGGGCAAGGTCTAGAGTGCATATAGGCTTGTTGTCATCCGGTGGCCAGTGTTTACATCCTGCCGCGCCCCACCACCTGGCCGACCCCTTGCACCTGTCCGTCCACCTGTCTCTTTCCTGTCCTGCTCAGGCCCTTGCCGCTCCTCTCACACCTGTTACGCCACACTGCTGCCTCCTGCTGCTGCTGACACTGCTAACACTGCTGACACTCCTGCTACCAATGTATTTCTGATCAAATAGTGTACAGAAGAAGACAAAATATTCTCCTATATACTTGTCAGGTGCTTCCCAATACTATTGTCATCTGCCTTTCGGTGATGTGCTGACGTGTGTGTGTGTGTGTGTGTGTGGGTGGGTGTTTTCTCGTGCTACATATAACTCCGTCTTTAAGGTCTGAGGCGCTAAGGGTGTATGGCTGGGGCTGCTGCTTGTACATAATGTGGGGCAGCGCAGGTGTACATATAGTACGTATATTCTATACACCTATTTCAGCCGAATTAATTCTTTAGTACTAAATAGATTGGTGAATCTGTCATATAGGCTTGTAAAATGTTTACTCCACGAATGGGGGCAAGGTCTAGAGTGCATATAGGCTTGTAAAATGTTTACTCCACGAATGGGGGCAAGGTCTAGAGTGCATCTTAGCTTATAAAATGTTTACTCCACGAATGGGGGCAAGGTCTAGAGTGCATATTGGCTTGTAAAATGTTTACTCTGCGAATGGGGGCAAGGTCTAGAGTGCATATTGGCTTGTAAAATGTTTACTCTGCGAATGGGGGCAAGGTCTAGAGTGCATATTGGCTTGTAAAATGTTTACTCTGCGAATGGGGGCAAGGTCTAGAGTGCATATAGGCTTGTAGAATGTTTACGTTACGTTAAAAAGTAAAGAAAATCAAAGAAGGGGATGGTGAAGGTTAGGTTGGGTTAGGTCAGGTTGTAATAGAAGTATTTTAAGGTGAGGGTATTTAAAAAGTTGACTTTAGCCTGTGCGAGCTTGGACACGTTCGACATCTTTAGTGTGGACGTCTATTTCCTAGTTTATACAGATATAAAGCATGGTTATGTGGAACAAACCATTTACCAACTTACTTTGTGCCTGTTGATGTTGGCACACACCTGCCGCTGTTCAGACAGGTGTAAGGCGTGCAGGTGGCGTCGGGGCAGGTGAGGTGTTGTCACAGCCACAAACCGTCTGCACCTCGAGGCGAGGCCCCACCACAGCCGAGGTGTTGGCATCAACAATGCTGAATCCGCTGGTGAGGACGGCACGCGCCCAACACCCTTGGTCGCATTGAGGATCCACTGTGGAGCGCTTGTCGGTGTTGATGGTATCGTAGGCCTTATCAGCGAGGTACTCTTGACATGTTCCCACTCCAACCGCTCTGACTTCTACTCCCAAAATATTGCTCAGCTGAGGGTTCGTAATGTTTTCAGGTACTAAATGACTGAAAAACCTGGATAAACATAAATGCTAGTGAATCAGATTTATGCTATATTCTACACATCACGATGTATAGTTTATGCAGCTAAACGTTGCTCAGACCAACTCATTAGAGGGATGTGTTTCAAGATTATGCTTCAAGAATGTCTTATAGATTCATGATGTCCTTCATATTCATGCTCCATGGTCCGTCTCGTTGAACACTACCAATGGATGACTCAGTGTTTGTGCATTTCATACTTCACATTTCATTCACAACATTCATAGTTCAAACATTTATAGACTCAAATATACCATTCACCTCGTCCTTTCTGTGGAGCAGCACGTGGTCCGCGTTGATGAGCCCCGGCGAGACCAGCCACACCCTGGACGCGCCCCTACCCATAGAGGGCTCCGGGGCTCCCTGAGAGGCTGCACCCACACTGCCTCCCCGGCGTCCCCCACCCACGTATTTGGCATCGCTCGCAGGAGGTTCAGCAGGAGAGTCTCGCCCTGCAGAATTTTTACCTATACACTTTCTATCAACACATAAGGCGTACATTTTTTCGACATAAAGCGCTGATATATTAGGAAACGACTATGTCAATTAATAAATTTGAACTCTTTTTGATTTATAAAACGGGACAAATGAATTTCATTGATTTTTATTTTATGCGCTCAAATTTTAATCGAAGACATGTAATATGCAGCATATTTTGATGATAATGTTCAGAACTAGAATCTGCCCGGGTGCTACCCGACAAGGGGCACCTTCTTAAGGGTTTGTGATTACAAGGTTAGTTCCCTTCACCTGACTCTTCCCTCACTCTCCACAGCCCCCCAAAATACTATTCCCCAAGCTTTCTAGTTAGACAGACGCTGCCGTACAGTATGTCCTTCATTTATAGGTAGCGAGGCGCCGTGATACGAAGCCCTGACCTTTTTTGGGCCTTGACGAGGTGGTCTGGATCCACCGCCAGAGTGGGGGCGTCGCGTGCTTCACGTCGTCCGAGCTCATGGTCTGCACTGTCACCGTCACGTCCGCCTTGACACCAAACGGGCCTTGACTGTCATCACGACTTTGAAACTGAGTTCATATCTGCAACAGTAGTTATTGTTGCTTGAACTTTTTGATATTTGCATTGACCTAATTTCCACAGTAATTATTGTACTACACGAAAATTGATATTTTAAGGTTATCGCAGCTTTAAAGAACAAGATTGTCCAAATCGCATCCCTACCGGCCGTCTGGCGTGGGGGGCGTCATGGACAAGTAGCCACTGGAGGTATCAAGGAAGAAGCCCGTCTTGTGGTCTTTCCAGGCGTAGGTCTTGGCCGCGACTTTCCCAATCGTCTGGGTCCTGCACGTACACCCGCCCCAGGGGCACGGCCGGCCCCTGGCGCGGGGGAAAACAGATATAGGCATGTGTGAATAGGGATATTTAAAAAGGCACGTTTTGGGAACCAGAACTCATCTACTTTAAGAAAAAGCTTATTCTTGTAGAGATTCCCATGAGATATGTGGCATGCATCATGGTATGTAGTGATTTAACTTGTAGGGTGTATGTATGACTGACCTGCAGGGCGTGTTGGTTAGCCTGACCTGCAGGGTGTGTTGGGGGCCTGACCTGCAGGTTGTGTTGGGGATCTGTGTTGGGGGTCTGACCTGCAGGGTGCGTGGGGGACTTGTGTTGTGGCCTGTGTTGGGGGATTGACCTGCGGGGTGTGTTGGGGCCTGACCTGCAGGGTGTGTAAGGGCCTGCGTGGGGGTCCTGACCTGCAGGGCCTGTGTTGGAGGCCTGACCTGCAGGGTGTGTTTGGGGGCCGGGACCGGCAGGTTGTTTTAAGGGCCTGACCTGCAGGGTGTGTTGGGGCCTGACCTGCAGGGTGTGTTGGGGCCTGCGTGGGGGTCCTGACCTGCAGGGCCTGTGTTGGAGGCCTGACCTGCAGGGTGTGTTAGGGGCCTGACCTGCGGGGGTGTGTTGGGGCCCTTGACCTGCAGGGTGTTGAGCCCTGACCTGCAGGATGTGTTGGGGCCTGACCTGCAGGGTATGTTGGGACCTGTGTTGGGGCCTGACCTGCAGGGTGTTTTGGGGCCTGACCTGCAGGGCCATTTTTTGGGGCCTGACCTGCAATGTGTGTTTGGGGGGGCCTTTGTAGGGGGCCTGTGTTGGTGGCCTGACCTGCAAGGGCCCTGTGTTGGGGGCCTGACATGTAGGGCTTATTTTGGGGGCTTGACCTGCAGGGTGTGTGGGGAGCCTGACCTGCAGGGCATTTTGTTAGGGCCTGACCAGCAGGGTATGTTGGGGGCTGTGTGTGGGGGCCTGTGTTGGAGGCCTGACTTGCAGGTGTGTGGGCCTGACCTGCAGGGTGTGGACGGTGACGGCCTTGGCGGGGGGGCGCCAGGGGGTTTTGTCGTTGAGGTCGGCCACGTGGAGAGTGAGGGTGAGGGTAGCGGTGAGGGAGGGCCACCCGGCGTCACCCACAACCAGGGGCACCAGCAGGGGGATGTTCCTCCCGGTCTAACGGCGCCCCCCGTCCACCCCAACGCCCACGCCACGCCCTTCGTCCCCTCCTGCACCAAATCAATTAATTAAGACATTTCAACCATCAAGGCAAGCCTTGCTTTCTGTAGAGGTGGAGGGGCACCCAAATGTGTACAGAGTGTTCCCGGGACTTACTTTTGTCCAGCGTGACTCTGCCCACTGTCGGTGACGTGGGGCGGGGCGCGGGGGTCCAGGGAGACAGTGAAGGGCGGCCCGTGACCTTGTCGCCAATTGTCTTGGTCACCCAGCTTGACCTGCGCCACCAGCTGTGCCTCGTTGTTCTCCGTCACCTGTACCTCACGGGGCTCCTCCAGGAACGGTGGGTTGTCGTTTACGTCCGTCACGTCAATCTTGGAGCAAGCCCAATAAAAAGCAAACAATGTAGAGCGCAGGAAATCTATTATGAATACTTTTGAGGATAACATGACACTAAAGTTTATTCGTCATTTGCAACGGAGGTAGTTGGCAGCAGTGGTAATGACACTCACAGATAGAGTAGCGGTGGCGGTTCTGGGGTGGCGCACCTTGGTCTATCGCCCACACCAGAACACTGTGGGTGTCTGCCTCTTCCCGATCCAGCCCGCCCACCAGATGAAACCGCCCCACTGCCGTCCACGTCAAACAGACGGTCGGGGTCGCTTGCACCAGCCACCCTGGTACCGGTTTACCTGCCCGCCCTGAGGGCAAAGAGAACAGTGCGAAGACGGTGCGGATGTGGCAAAAAACTAAGATGGGATCAAGTGTATCGGGATTATATGTAGACTCACCCCGTCAAGGTCCCGTGCGGTGAATGTGGTGAGGTGTGTGCCGACGGGCGTATCTTCGGGAAAGGGGTGAGTCGTGCTGACCGACTAATGTAAGAAGGCGCGTTGTCATTTTCATCCAAAAAGGTCTCAGGTTGACCCATGCGCCGTCCACATGGTATTTGTCATCCCACCCCGTTAGTCCTCCCAAAAGGAAAAACATGCAAAGTTACTTTGATTCATGTCCCGAGGAGTCCTTCAGTGTGACTGTGTGCCATGTGCTCGCGCGAAAGCGTGCGCGTTTGTTTGTCTGTGCTGTGTGGGCGGTGGAGACCTACCATGCCCGTGACCTCCACTTTGAAGCGGAACCCTTTGCGGTGAGGGGATTTTCAAATCGAGGGGAGTGAGTGAACGAAGGTCTCCTCCGGCCCCGCCGCGGCGTCTTCCCTCCACGCCAAACATCTGCCACCCCTCGCCGCTGTAGGAACCACCTGGTGCCAAGTAGCCAACGAAAAGGAAAAGAAAAAAAATATAAATTGTTGTAGTTATAATGGATGATATCCATGAGGTGCAGCTACGTACAGTCATTTGTTTAATGAAGGAATAATCTAAACAAAGGCTTTTATCTTGTCAAATAACAAATAACCAACATGATAGTTTGTAAATAATTTCTTAGTTTGCAAGAAATGAGTGGGTTAGTGTTGGCCCTGACCCTGTAGGCGAAGCCCATTGGTGACGTCCTGGTCCCGACGGTGAGGGTGGCCAGCACGTTGTCAGGGTGGAGACTCTCAGGTACGTCCAGCGTCCACTCGGGCCGCGAGAACCTTGGAGGCACGCGTTCCACGTCGTCCACGTCCACCACCACTGCCCCCGTGCCTGGGGGAAGGAAGGGGCTGAGCGTAAGGTGCCTTGAAGCAAAAACACGGAGTTTTTGGTTGTCTCTCACCCATTGCCGGGGACCTACCCTTAAGGCCGCCGCCGTCGGTCGCCACCACCTGGATGATGTAGCGCTGGGGGCTTCTCCCGGTCGAGGCGGGACAGCGCCGTGGTGATCAAAACCCACTCGCTGTCGATCCTGAAGATGGGCTGCCACTGACTCAAACATTTCGTTCTTTCCAGGGAGTAACAATGCCCTGCGTGCTGCCTTCCCCAGGGTCGTCTGGATCTGTGGCAACCATGCGCGCCACCAAGTGCCTGCAGAACAGTTCTCGTCAAAACAATCACAGTCGATATGAACCGTTACCCATTATATACCTCTCTAAGGTTTTGCAACCCTTAGCACCATCTCCTTCCCTGAGGACGTGAAAGTAAATTCCTGTTGGCCCAAAATATCATTGGCAGGTTGGCAGCAATCCAGTCAACTTACGATGAAGCGTTTAAAAGTGGGGCAGCTTAGGTAGTGGGTGGGGACAGCCGGATAAAGCACCAAAATTTATCACGCAATCTCAGGGTCCCAGCTATGATTTTATAACCCGGGCCCCGCGGTAGGACACTCTTATTTGAAATTTTTTATTATATGTGAATTTTTTTTTTGAAATTTTGGAATTTTTTTATTTAGTTTTTGGGAAAAAATGTTTTTATTGCAGAAATGGAAATATAGTCTTTCCGATCATTTTGGGTGTAATTGTTTTTAAAAACGAACATCTGAAGTATTTTAAAACAATATTTGAAAATTAGGGGTCTCCCGGGGGCATTTCCTCAGCATCTAAGCTTAATTCTAGAACGGCAAACGATCCGAAAAAGCAAGATGGCATGCACAATGGACATTTAGATTTTTTTATTTAATAGATCATATATATTAAATCTGCTATATGTTGTAATCATATCTGCTATATGTTGCAATTGCCTTATATTGTTTTTCCTTGTGTTGAGGTTTGAAGAGCAAGACTTTATGAAATGGAATGGACACAGTGCATAATTTTCCAACAAACTTACACCTTTAATCCCTGCGCTGCCCTTGAATGCACGTGGAGGGAGAAAAATCAGCACCGGGCCTATGCATCATTCCTAAAAAATGTGCTCACTTCAGAGAACTGAACTCGTTGCCGAAACGTGCATTTCGGCAGTGATATCACTGTGGATAACTCATCAGGAATCGTGACAGTGGCACAAATCCTGTCATTCACAGTTCAATTCAAACAGAGGGAAAGAGCAAGAAAAGGGATAGAGATGTTACCCTGAAAGTGGCATACTGAAGCAGGCCCGGCGGCCCCGCCAATCGTTCAAATGAACCCTCTGCACATTTTGCACTAGCAAGACGGGGACTCATGCATGAATTAGAACTCTAGGCGCAGATGATAATCAGGTTTAAAGCCACGATTCTGCAAGAACGAGTTAAGGGACAGGATTGAAGGGGCCGTTTACCTTATTGCACTGGAAGCAAAGTTCATTGGCTTGCTGTTGGTCTTTCGGAATCGCCTCGGTTCTCTAGTGAGGCAAAGAGAAACTTCCAGATAACCCGCGAATGTGAAGAAATTCAAAGCAAGAAACTTTCGCAGAAATCCTCACAAACATTTAAAACGAGTAGAAGAAGTACATTTTGCTTCAAGTTGGCCTCATTGAGGCACCTTACGTGACACGCCTCGCACTTTGGTATTTCTAGTGAAATCACAAGGGCCGTTCAAGGAGCAAGTTTGAATCACTTCCCCCACGGCCAAGAGCAAAGTGCCGGGAAAGAAGTGATCTCGTATTTGAACAAGGAAAAGCAGGGAATGCTGAACAAGCGTTCAAAGGACTTTGAGGGAGTGCTCTGATTTTGGGGAAAGCTGCCAGGATTGTACGAAATGAAATCTTCAGCTCAAGCGGGTTTTAAAATTTTGAGGTGCCTTCCCCAGTGACGCCGCAGAAAACTGTCCCGACCCCAAATCAAAACCCGATAACCATGCTGATGAAAGGGGCTGATCTGAAAGACCCGGACACAGGGGATTGCACGTGCGACACAACTTCCGTTTTTTCGGCAAAAGGGGAAGAAATCAGCAGGGGGGCTTTGGAAAAGCCCACGGGGAGGGAGGAGGGCCCTTAAAAACTTCGAATCACCCTTACATGACTGTGACAGTGAACTGCAAGCAAATTTCCCGTTGCTCGAGCGCTTCACCCTGATCATCTACAATAAAAGAGCAAAATTGGACTCTGTGAAAAAAGGGGACGTAGGAACTTTTCAAGAAGAACAGGCCAATGGAAAAGATTTTCCCCCAACGCAAGAAGCTCTTTGCAGCCACACTGCGCGCAGTCTACCAACTGGAATCTGGGCAACCAGTGATTAATGTGGCAAAGCTCCAACCCCAGAGGGCTTTTTGGGTGGACTCTAGAGAGTGCAACGAAGACCGGGGGTCCTGGTGGTCCAACCGCCCTTGCATCTCAGGCCGCGGAACTGGTTCAAATGTGGGTGCAAAAGCGCCCTGCGGAGGACGATGTCAGCAAGAAGGCGCAGGGAAGTGCCCCAATTGCAGTGCCAAAGGAAAGCTTAGCCGAGAAGTAATTTTGCACCATGTTGGGGTGAATAACGCACGGTTGAAAAGATCCATTTTTCTTGTTTTTCGTATTGTAAGGGGAGGCCGAATTTAAATTTGACTACGCGATTTCCCATGTTAACCCCTACTCGACCCCCGCGATCGAATAAAAATGATAACGAAAATTGTGTTTTTGAAACCCGGGGGACCTACGTTAATTGAACGTTTAAAAAAAAATTGAGGAAATGCACCCCAGACACCAATTTTCAAATTGTTTAAAATACTTTTAGATGTTCGATTTTAAAAACAATTACCCAAAAAAATCGGAAAAGACTATTTTCTCATTTCTGCAATAAAAAAACATTTTTTCCCAAAAACAAAAAAAAAAAAAAATTTCCCAAAAATTTTTAATTTTTTTTTTTCCCCAAAAAAATGAAAATTTCAAAAAAGATGGTCCCAACCCCTTGGCGCGGTTATAGAATCATAGCGGGAAACCCCCAAGATTGCCTGATAAAAAATTTTTGGGCTTTTATCCGGCAGTCCCCATCCATTTGAAATTTGTGCTAAGCTGCCCCACTATAAGTAAAAGGGAGGGGTGACATGTAGGGTATTTGGGGGGGGAAACCCGACCCTTTTGTACGGGCATGTGTTCTCTGGGTCAGGTTACGGGCATGTGTTCTCGGGTCAGGTCAGGAACCACTCTCCACTCACCTCATGGCTTAGAAAACCCTCATTTATCAAGACGCTTTTTTTTGCCTTCCCTCAAAAAATTTTTTTTTTTTTTTTTTTTTTTTTTTTTTATACATTTTTGCCTATAGGCCCGTAGGCAGTGGGGACCCGGGTCGGTGGTAGGCTCGGAGGTTCAAATTGAGGGTGTGAGGTTGGCCCCCCCGTGGTGGCGCAAGCAGGATTCTTTTTAGTGACGCCTTGGGCTCATGCCCCCCCCCTGTGTCCTCCCCATCACACGATTGTCCTTATAAGTTGTAAAAATATACTTGTAATTATATACATAATCATATACAAGGGGGGGGTGATGCCGAGTGGTTAGGCTTGAGTGGGGTTTCGGGACCCGGGTTTGATCCCCCATGAGAACCAAAAAAAACTTTAAAAACCTTTTTGCACCGTCGGTGGCCTAAAAACACCCACATGCTCCATTAACTCGAAATTTAAACCCTTTGATTGCGAGGCATCTGAGGGCACAGGAGGGCGGCTGAGCCTCTACTCACGGCGTCACTATAAAAATCCTCCGCTTCACCACGGGCGAGGGCCGAGGGGCCAAACCCTCACACCTCAAGTGACCTCCCGGGCCATCCCACCCGGGGTCACTGCCTACAGGCGCTATAGGCAATATGTAAAAAAAAAAAAAAAAAAAAAACCCTACGGCAAAAATGTATATATACATCCACTCCCACAACTACGGTGGAACCTACCATGTGCATTAGACGTTATAACGAATATTTAGCCTACCCGGGTCCGCCCCGTGCACCTACCCTGCCTGTTATCCCTGCAGCTCCAGCCCCCGCTACCTACCCCCCGCACCCCGCTACCAAATAAACAAGCACCCCCCAGTCTATACACAATGTTTTCTTTGGGGAAAAGTTGGGGCCCCCAATACCCTGACCTTTAAAAGGGCCGCCACAACACATGATAAAAAAAAGGGACCCCATATTCTTCGGTTTATTTGTTCAACCTCGGTCTCCACAAGTAGGGAGACCGGGGTTTTAAAAAGCATATTTTTTTTGAAGAAAAAACAACATTCCAATATTTTTTTTTGGAAAGTTGGGGAGAACTTGATTATTTTTTGAAGTCAAGTGATATTACGTTTTTAATTCAGTAGTTTAGTTTTAAAATTATGCAAAATAAAACTCAGTGATAGGGGCCCTAGGCCAGGTAGTATCTAACTCTTTGACGAAGAACATTTTTCCTTTGTTCTGATTGTCGGATTTCTTGGACTTTACTGTTGACCCCACCCCTTTTGGGGGGTTCCCCGGAGACGGGGGGGTGGGGTGCGGAAGGGGGAAGGGGGGAAGGCGGCCCCTTTCCCCCCCCCTTTCCCAGGTCCCCCTTCCCCACCCCCCTTAAAAACGGGGGGGGGGGGGGAACCCCGGT
>JACEEZ010007182.1:7500-17500 GCA_016584305.1 Chionoecetes opilio
GGCCCCAAACCCCTGTTTTACCCCCCGATAAAATCTTTTGCAGGCTGGTGGTGGACGGCAAAAGGGTTTGGGGGAAACTAAATGGTTTTCCAAAAGACAGCCCTTTTTGGGGGAAAAAGGAACGTAGGTGGTGCTTCCCTTTTTGGGAAGGGGACCCGTTTACCTTTTCCCCCTGGTTGTGGGGGGGCGACACGGGGGGGAGTGAAGCGGGGCGGGGGCGTTTGGGGGGCTTGTTTGGGTGCCGGGGGGATGTGGAATTTTTTGTGGGTTGGCATGACACATAAACCTGCCCATCCCTGGCCCCCTACCGGAGGGGTTAGAAGGGGTCATCGCGTTGTGGAAAACGTTTTTTCGTTAAACAGTCGCTGGGCTTTTTCTCGGACGCCCGTTTTTAGTGTGGGGCCCGGTAAGAAAGGGGGGGGCAGGAAAACCCATGCTAGGGGGAAAATTTTTCCATTAGGGGCCCTACCTGGGGCCTTTTTAAAAGGACCCCAACCCCCTTGGCATCCCAAAAGGAAAAGGGAAAGATGCCCGGACACCAATGAGGCTTCCCGGCCGAGTTTTTTTAGCAAAATCTCCTTTGGGGGGATGACCCGTGATTGGTTTGGTTCCCGGGTCAAAATCTTCCCCAAAAGGGTAGGGGAAAGGTCTCTGAAAACGGGAGTGATCGCCCCCCCAAACTTTTTATCCGGGCAGGCAGGGTTTTCGATGTCTTGCCGCGGGGGATAAGCAGACCCTGGGTTTTTTTTCCGGGGCCAAAGGCTTAAATGCCATCAAAATACTCCAAGGGGACATTTGTCCATTGGGCCCGGGTTGATGGGGGCACAACCCTGTCCTGGCAGTCACGTCTGCGCCGGGGGAAGGGGGCCCCGTAATCCTGGACCTCAAGAATTAGCTGGAGAATGTCATTTAAGTAGAAAAATTCCACAAAAAGAGGGGGCCCCCTACGCCCCCCGCGGGACCTGGCGGGGGATGGGGCTGGGTGGAAGTGTTGGGCCCTTTATCACCACCCGGGAAAAAACCTACGTGAAGTATTCCCAGATGAAAATGCAGGGAGGGGGGCCGCCACTTTCCCCGGTTCCCCCAGCTTGGCAGCAGCCCCCGGTTGGGCCAAACCCCCCTGGCAAAAGGGTTTCCCGTGATGTCCAAAAACCACGACAAAGGGGGTCCAATTTCCTCTATCCAAACGAGGGTTTTTTAAAGGGAACAGACTAAAGGAGGAGCCCCCTCTGGGGCTGACCTTCCCTGCCAGGAAACCCAAAATTTCTTGGAAATTTTAGGAAAATTTGGGGGGCACGAAGAAGGGGTTTATCTTGGCGGGGGAAAGAGGACTCCCAAATTTTTTCCCCAAAAGGGGGTTAGGAGGGGAAATTTTGGGCGGTAGTTCTTTGGTCCCTTTTCTGTTTTTTTTTGGGGAGTGGCCACCCAACTATTTTCCTTAACATTTCGGGGGGATTGCACGGGAAAGGGGGGTTTTTTTGAAGATGATGGTGAGGGTGGAGCGAGCTGGGCAGCACAAAACCCCCTTTGTAGGTGAGGGCTGATGTTGTTCCGGGCCCCCACGCCTTCTTGAGATATTTTGCCGCAGATGATTTTTTTAAATTCCTTTTTTTGCTAAATGCGAGATCTCCCAGAGAGGCATTGGTGAGGGATGGTATCTCTGGGGGGACGCGGGTTTGGAAAGGCCTCTGGCCCCGACATCTTAAAGAAAAAAGTGCTGCCCAAAGCTTAGCCTTTTCCCTTTTCGCGGACAGCCAAACCCACCCGCTTGGTCTGATGGGGCGGGGGAATGGTTTTGTCAGCAAAGAGGCCCCTTTCTGCCTTTCTTAAATTTTACAAAAAACTTACTCCTTACTGCTCCCCCGACGGGCCCCCTGTATTTGGCCCCTTTTAAATCCTCTCTCCAGCGTTGTAGGCCTTTCTTTTTGGAAACCCGGCACAAGTTTAAAAAGCTTCTTTGTGCCGGGTGTTTGTTGATTGGGAGGGGTGGGACCTGTTTCCGCAGCCGGCCCTGCTCTTTGTCCCGCAAACCTCCTACACTTGGAAAACCCCAAAAAAAGGGCCCGAACAGGGGTTTGGATTGAGGGTTTTTCCCCCCCTTGGGATATTTTTTTTCTGGAGGGGTAGGGGGAGGTTGGTGAAGGGCTCCCCTTGTGTGTTTAAAGTCGCCCGGGGAGAAGCTCCGTCCAAAACAATGGAAATCCCAATTTTTTTTTTAGGGGGGTCCCCAATTTTCCACGAGACCCAAAACCGTTGACTCGGGAGTAAGGCCCCCGTTTGCGTAAACACATTGTGCTGATGGTGGTTAGTACGCCCGAGTGGGCCCATGATCCCAAAAAAAAACCCCCGGGGAGGGATTATCACTTGTCTGGCAAATCTGGGGATGACGGGGTCGGGGAGAAGCCAGAGGGGGGGGGGGTTGGGGGAAATTTACATGGCGCTAAGGCCGCACTCAGTCAGCCAAAACCCCGAACTGGGCCCCGCAATCAGAAAGTTGGTTCATGTCCCCCCCAAACAAGAGATGGTTGCAAAGGGGTGTGAAGAAATAGGGGGTTTTTCAAAGTTGGTGGGGGGAGGGGAAATGGATGGGGGTCATTTCCCCCGTAATTGGGGCGGGGCAGAGCATTTAAAAGGAAAGGGTTTTGTGGCGATGCCACGGTTTTTTGAAGAACTAAACCCCAAGGTGCCTATCCTTTTCAACCTCGAGGGGGCCCCTTTAATGAAACCCCTTTGTGGAAACTGACGGCGAGCCCCCGAAGAATTGGGCCGTGGGCAAAAGGTCCCCCCTTTGGTGCCATCTTGAATAAACCCCAGATTTTTGTCCGAAGTTGGCAGGGATATTTGGGTTTTAGGGGAAGGGCACGACCATAGCAAAGAAGTTTTTGGTTTTTGTGGATGATGCAAGTTTTTCGAGATCTCCTAAAGGTTTTGGGTTGGGGGCCTCTGACATTAGCGGAAATAAGAATCTTTTTTCTTGTGAAGGTCGGGGGTTTGGGAAAAATTCTAAAGGGGTGAGGGGGGTTGGGGTTTCTTGGGGGAAGTGCGGGAGTCTGGTGTGACCCGTTGGTTTCCAGGGGAAGGGGGGATGCGTGAGGTGTTTTGTTTAGGGTTTCAAAAAAAAACGGGAAATGAAGCCCGCCCGCTCAAATTTTGCTGGTGGGGAGCTTTTTTTTTTTTTTTCGTGCCCCTTTTTTGGGGAGGGAAAGGGGGCAAAAGTTTTCCCATGGTGTGCCCCCACGGTAGCAGTGGTCGCAACCCAAAATTTTAAACCCGTGGGGATTTTTCGGTGTGAAACCAAATTTTTTTCAGTAATACAAAATTCCTTGGGGGGTGGGTTCCTCGTGGGGCGGCCAGGGGCGGGAAAAGTAAAGAGACGGGTTTTTAAGGGGGGCGCGATGTAACTGTTCAGGCGGGGGCTTGTGCCGGTGTTTCCGGGGAAAAGGGAGAATTTTTTTCGGGTTTCGGGGGGGGTTCTTGGGCTTCTGGTTTTGGATTGGGTGGCCTGTGTTCGGAGGGGCGGGTGAGCTGTATCTGTTCGGGGTTTCCTTGATCGCCTGGCTGTTGTCCCTCGGTTGCAAGGGCAGCGTGGCAGGGAGCGTGTGGTAGGCTGGGAGATACACGTAGGATGGGATTAGCGAGCGTCACTAGTGGTAGTGTTGGCTGCTGCGTCCTGGGGTTGGTGTCTAGCACTAGACGTGGGTGTTTGTGACGTATGGGTGTCGGTGAGGGTGACGTTGGCCGGTGTAGCAATGGTTGATGGAGGGGTGTGCTGGGTCTTGGGAGGTTGAGTGGATGACATTTCAGTGATGGCAGGCGCTGATCTTGAAGGAGAGGGGATAGGTCAGGGGAGTCTATTTGTGTGCCTGTGGTGACTGTGCTGGTGGAGCTTCTCTGCAGCTGGCGCGGCTTGCCTGAGGTCCACCAGTCACGGGACTCGTTGTGGCGTGCGATGTGTTGGCTCCAGTCCTTGTCAATGCAGTGTCCTCGAGCGGAGCAGGGAGTACTAATGACGGAAAGGTTTTTGAGGCTGGTCTGTATGGCGGCAATGTTGTCAATAAAGTTGAGAATAGTCACCAGGGCGTCTCGATTCTCAGCAATATTTGTTGAAGTCTGGTCCAGGGAGCCGATGATAAGCTTGTATCGCCTGTTTTCCTTTCTTAGTCGCTGTACAGTCTCAACCAGATCGCTAGTGTCTAATTGGAAGAGCTCCTCTTCTTCCTCAGAGGTAGATGGGGGAACAAGGTCGCAGGGTGTGTTATCTTGTGTGTTGACGTAAGCAGCGACGTCGGGAATGCCCAGGTGCAGTCTCATGTCGCCGACTTCCTCGCAGTTGAAGTTAGGTTGGGTGTTGAGTTAAGTGTTGTCGGTGAGGCATTGAAGGTGGCACGCGTTAGGGCTAGCAGAAGTGAAGCAATTAACTGTTTGCTTATTTACTGCAGTCTTCCCACATACAGCACACCACTTGCCAGGTTCATAACCTGATAAACCTTTAGGGCAGCATATAGTGAGTGGTGCTGTGTCATCTCTGAGGTGTGTGGCAACACTTTAGTGACGTCTGGCAACTTTAAATTTGTGATAGCTAGCTTTTTGGAGTGCGGAGTTATGAGCCTTTTGTCCACTGGCTGCTCTCGGGGTCAAGATCATAGATGTTCCTGCAAGTCGATCACACGGTATATTTGTGGGAATTTCTATCAAAAACATATTATTTAATGTGAGTCTTACCTAATCAACAACCCATGTTCTATTTATCCCGACACAATACCCAGCTAATCAACTAACTAGTATACTTATCGGTGTATAGTAGGGTTGAATTACGTAGGCTTCAATTAATACTGCATGACTTGTGATCCGAAGTGGTCGCCGTGATCAAGGCCACCCGTGAATGACAGAAGGCGGAGGTGGAAGCGTTATTGTGGTTGGCGTCAAGTGGGTTTACACAACATGCAGTAACTTCACGACGCGGCGAGATATTCAGTGTGTGTTTTTAACACAGTTCTATTGTTTTATCACTTATATGTTACAAATAAACGTATGTACAAAATATCTTCATTAATCAGAGAAAGAGATGTTAACTCGATAGGGTCTGGAATAGTATTTGTACTTGTAGTTATAGACAAGCACGTATATTAGATGTTAATTCCTGGAAGGATCTAGAGTGTACTGACCTCTCCAAGGTGGGCGGCGGTGAAGATTGCCACCATGCCACGTGACAAATTTCAGGTGGCTAGATATCTAATGGGCGGCACCCAATGAAGCCGCTACAACTAAGGTGCTAATTATTTAAGTTGCAAATGCTTATTAACACTGGGAATATTAATTATGCTCTCCCAGTACTAATCCTTTACTTAAATTACCTTAATTATCACCCATTACCATTTAAATTATATATATACATCCCTACGCACCCTTGATGAGCGGATAATAACTCCCTCACTAGGTGGGGGGGAAACAAACCACCACTCCACCAATTATGAGAGGGTGTTTGGTGGATAATTTCCACACTGGGGGCCGGCGTAAACTGAAGTTCCGCTTCAGGTGACATCACCCCAGGCCACATAGCGCCGGAACATTTGATTAGTGGTTTCGGCACTTTGGTCTTTAGCTATTTTAAAATTAACAGCTGTGATAGAGATAGCAGTGAATATGCTGACATATACTGATCGGAGGGGGGAGTTATCTCCTGATGTTATAGTATCCCCAGTATAGTCATCACCATTGACCTCAAATGGTTTTAGGAGATCATTATTAGCAGGAAGTTCAGGGGGACCTAAATAGGAGACTAGTCTACACTCAATCAATCAATCATTGGGGGGATACGCCGGGAGGGCGCGTCGCCTCGCCCACCCTACGACGCCACTCCCGGGGGTCACCACGCGCGAGTTCCCATGCAGGCTCCTTTCCCATACCAAGCAGCTCTCGACAAAAAACATCAACTTGCCCCAGCCACGAGCCTTGTGGGCGCCCCCTTGGCCTACTCCACGCCGGATTGTCTCTTACAGATACAACCCGATGGAAGGATCGGTTTCAGGGTAGCGTGCCACATGCCCATATAGCCGAAGTTGGCGCTGACGGACTATGCAGGTAATAGGCCTCGATTCAGTCTCACGGTGCAATCGCTGATTTGACACGTAATCATCCCAGCGATACCCCATGATTCTGCGAAGACACTTATTACCAAAGGCATTGATTCGTCGTTTCAAGTCACTATTTAGTGTCCATGTCTCACAACCATAGAGTAAGACAGGGATCACAAGCGACTTGAAGATCCGGATCTTTGTCCTCCTCCCACAGGTACCGACAACGCCAAATACTCCCCGCTGAGCGAGTCCATAACACCGTGGGGTATGCCAATCCGCCGTAAGACTTCTTGACGTGACCCGCCGTCATTATGGACTGCGCTACCAAGGTATGTAAAACTTTCCAAGATCTCAATGTCCTCGCCACACCATGAACAGACTGTACTGCTTCATCTAGTAAGTCTCCAAATACCTGGACCTTGGTCTTGAGCCAGGAGACCTTAAGTCCCAAAGGCTTTGCCTCCTCGTGCAGCGCCTCGAGAGCCATCACCAGGACCTCCACGACTCAGCAAAGATTACTGCATCATCGGCAAAAACAAGATCAGTGATCTTGGTGTTGCCGACGGATGCTCCACAGTCACTTTGATCTACAACCTTGTCCAATACCCAGTCCATACAAGCGTTGAGAAGTGATGGGGCAGGGACGCACCTTTGCCTCACTCCTGTATTCACAGGGAAAGAAGCTGGATACACACTGCCCCATACTTCACAGCCCCTCTCAGTCCCAGAATCAGACCAGTTATCAAACCAATAGTCCTTGCAGGAATCCCTCGAAGTCGCAGAAGATACCAGAGTGAATCACGATGCACTGAGTAAAGGCTTCTTGAGATCAACATAGGCTGCAAGCATCCCCTGTCGAAACTCACGTCGGCGTTCCACCAGGACACGAAGCGCTAGGATACGGTCCGTTGTTGAAATTACCAGGCGTGAACCCAGACTGCTGAGGTCTCTGATGCTTCACCAGATGACTGTGAATTCGTGTTCAGCAATAGATGGGCAAGCACCTTGCCTGGTACGCTGAGCAGTGTAATACCGCGGTAATTGTTGCAGTCCTGACGGTCCCCTTTCCCTTTCCAGATAGGGACGACCAGCCCCCTTTTCCAGTCAGGAGGAATGGTACCTGATTGCCACACGGCAGTCAGGACAGCATGCAACCCGCGGATCATGGCCTCACCCCCAGCTTTGAGGAGCTCCGCACTGATATTACAAACACCAGCTGCCTTTCCACCCTTCAACTTTGCTACAGCCTCTCTGACTTCGTCATGAGAGGGTGCGGTTTCGTCAATGGGAGGATCGGCATCCAATGCCTGTAACCCAGTGGTGTGAAGCTGTTCAGTTGGAAGTTCCACCGTGAACAACTGCCCAAAGTACTCAGCTAGTCTACACTCAGATCTATTAAATTTAATGAGAGATTTGAGGTAATATTTGACTGCCTGTGTACCATGATTTATCCAAATTGACACCTGATATCGGCTAATATTGTAGCCATTCCGCCATGTAATGAGTTCTATGATATTCTTCCACCAACAATTTAGTAAGATGATGGCGTTTGGGAACTAGTATGGGATGGCGGTGGTTTTTGGAAGATCAGCTTTAAATTTTTCGACCTCGACACCAAATTTAGCCCTCATGTCTAGGTACGCCCAAATTTTGGTAAATTTGTTCCTATGGGGGGTGGGGCCGAGAACTGATTTTCCTCGGGAATACCTGTTTTTGTATTGTTCTGACCCAAAACTTAAAAGGGATCAAGCATCCCTTTAATGGTTTGGAAGAAAAATTAGTGGCTTAAAGTTGCCATAAGGAAAACTTTCTATGTCTATCACAGGATCGGGGATAAATTCAGGTTCCCTTTTTTCACAGATAGTCTGGTTGGGGGAAAACCTGTATGGGTTCATATTCATCTTTCGCCGGGGGGCCCTTTAAACCATAATCCTGTATTTATTTTGAGGTTATTTTTTCCTCGCGAACTATTTTATTTTTAGGTTTTAAAATAGGGGCAATATATTGATTAAGAACGGGAAATACCATTTTCCCTCTACTGCCCACTAAGGGTTGGGCAAAAAAAGTGGTTCCTATTTTGGTATTTTAAGGGGGTTGTCATGACTAGGAATACCTCCGTTGTTGGGTTTGGTATAGGGGGATGGGTCCCATTATTATCTTACCCCACACAGTAAACTAAAAAGGTTATTTTTTGTGCCTTCCTTGGGTAACCCCCGAATAATCAGGCCTTTTTAAAACGGGAAGGCCCATCACGTTTTTGAAGGTATTCAACTATTTTAACACCATTACCCCCGGGCTTTTAAAACGGTCCTTTGTCCTTTAAACATTAAAACAATACCAATATTATTTACACGCAGTCCCACTTTTATTTTCCTAAGGGGACTAGGGGTTGAACTATGAAAGGGGGTTTGACCCTCTGTATTGGCAAAAAAACGAAATGGCAAAATTCATTTTATTAATTATCGTAGTTGAAAATAATTCCTTCCCCTGCTTAGAAGGATCTTTGTGCCCCAATGTCAAAGTCTTTACTAGATAAATTCCTTTGGGGCACCCTTTCAATTCCGCAGTGGGAACAGCGCTAAACTACTTTATTAGTGACTGCCATTTTAACGCTGTAGGGTCGGGTTTTATTTCCTGTTGGGACAAAGAGTATTTTATGAAAGATTGTTTACATTTCCACAAGTTCTTAAGTTTGGGGCAGCTTTTTAAGCATTTTTTACAGGGAGCGGTTTAGGAAACTACCAGGCGTTTAACCTTAAACTTGTGTAACAATCAAATAGATATTAATGTGGGGGTGGATTTTCCCCCTCACTAAGCCCAAAATTTTTTCCCTCGTACTTCATTAGAAGAGCCCGGGATGTAGGGATTTATCTATTTTTGAGGGGTCTAAGGGGTTTACTGGTAGGGTGGAAGGCGTAACTTAAATTACAGGGTTTGATTTGCGTAACAGGCGCAGGTAAAAAACCCCCTAGCGAGGGGTCTTTAAAATCTGAGGGGGTGATATACTTTTTCCCCAGGCGTAATAATCGGTTCCCCCGTGGGGGGTTTTTTGCTTAATACCTTGCCAAAAATTGGGTTTTTAAAGAAGCTTTAGCTGTTGATGGGGTATGGCACACTCCCGTAACCCTCATTTCAATTATTTTTCGAGAAACTTGCATTCGTGTTCATGATTTAAACACATTGCGAATCATTTTTTTATCCCCACTTTTCAATTAACTTTATATTGGGAAATAAACCGCCCATATTCATTTCCCTTGTTTTTTGCAATGGGAAACCATCTTAAATTTAAAATAATCAAAAGGAATTGCCCTTTAAATTTCGTCCTCACTTTTTTATATATCCTTGTGGCATTCTAATTTAGCTGTAATGTGCTTAGCTAATTTCGCCCTGATTTTGTTAAATTTAAATCAAATAAAAAATTGAATCAAGATTACGTCCCTAAAATAAAAATCGTTATTGTAATATTAAATTTTATATCCTAAATGGGGGTTGCCTGCTTGGCCCAACAAACCCGGGGCAAAGGGTAATTTGCAACAAACCCCCTAACTATTACAAAATAAATAGTACTACGCAACCTTATGTTTTTAACCTGGGTATGGTAGTGAACGGCTGTTTCTTGTTCTGACGCGCGAAACCCCCGCCCCAGCCTATAAACAGAATTGTGGTAGGCTCTAATTACGCCTTACCGACCCCCTTGAATACTGAAAACCAAATTTCCCCTATCGGGGGGACCCTTGTGGGGGAATTGGAAAAAAAACATATTTATTTATGTGATTTACCTAATCAAAACCCATTTCTATCTCATCTAGACACAATATCCCAGCAAACAACAAAAAATAGGGTACTTATCTTGGATAGGAGGGGGAAATTTCGTAGGCTTAATAAACTCATGACTTGTATCCGAATGGTCGCCGGGATGAGGC
>JACEEZ010007182.1:22500-35000 GCA_016584305.1 Chionoecetes opilio
CAAGCTAAACCGACTCCGGCTTGGCTATCGCACCTTGCAGGAGCTGAGGGATGATTTTGAGAGTCGGCAGTGTGACCACTGTGGCCACCTCGCCCGACACCCACTAAGGCACTACCTGCTGTCCTGCCCAGCCACGGCTCAGCTGAGGCAGCAGATCGGCGGCCCAGAGGACGACGAGGATAGGGCAGCCCTGGTGCTCCGGCGGGCACTAGAGGACCTGCCTCGGCTGTTGGTAGTGGTGCGCAGCGCCCCTCCCCCCCGCTGAGCGCACCACGTACTACACAGCGGAACATGGAGTGAGGTGACGAGCCTCACTCACAGGAAGTCGCTCGTGACTCCAGCGGCGGGCTGGTGCCCGCTCATCTCTTATAAATGTATAGATGTAAGATTAGTATGAGTATGTAATGTAAGTTTAACTTAAGGTATTATGTAAGGTTACAATAAGTTTTTTTTTCTTTTCTTTTTCTGTAAGAGATGTAAATAAACTTAACTAAAAATCCATCCTTCGTCCCCCTTACCTCCCTCCTTCCTCCTCCCTTACCTCCCCCCCTCCTTAGCTTGTCTCATACCTCCCTCCCTCGTACCTTCTCTCATACCTCCCTCTCTCCTTCCTTCCCCTTTAACCCCGCCCCTCCTTACCTCCTCAGTTGCATCACGCAGCAAGACAAGTGATATGAGAAATAAAAGACACATGAACAACCGGACATGTAGGATAGGAGGGAGGGAATCAGGGAGGTAGGAAGAATAAGAAAGAGGAGGATAGGAGGGTGGAAGGGAGGGAGGTAGAAAAAAAAAAGAGAGGAGGATAGGAGGGCGAAAGGGAGGAAATGAGACGATAGAGCGGGATGAAATATATGAGAAAGAGATTGGAGCGGAGAAGATGATGAGAGAGAGAGAGAGAGGAGAGAGAGAGAGAGAGAGAGAGAGAGAGAGAGAGAGAGAGAGAGAGAGAGAGAGAGAGAGAGAGAGAGAGAGAGATAAGATAAGATTTTCATCCTATCTAGACACTTTGCAAGTACCAACTACAAGGTTATTGACTATACAAAGCGCCGCCACGTCAGCACGAACTAGGCGGACTCGAACCGCTGACCGAATGCACAGGGACGCTGCACATTGCGAACTCACGTCTCTACCAACCTTGCCACACTGACGGGCTAGAGAGAGAGAGAGAGATAGAGAGAGAGAGAGAGAGAGAGAGAGAGAGAGAGAGAGAGAGAGAGAGAGTATACATGGTTCATGAAGTATACTATTCCCTCCGTGCTGCATTCACACAGGCCCGCTAGTGTGACAGGCGACCGCTACCTCTCCTGCCAAATGACTCTCGGCGGGGGAATCGAACGGTTATATGTAGGTCTTGAGCTACGGCCTCTACCACTACGCCATCGTAAGAGAGAGAGAGAGAGAGAGAGAGAGAGAGAGAGAGAGAGAGAGAGGAGAGAGAGAGGAGAGAGAGGAGGAGAGAGAGAGCGAGAGAGAGAGAGAGAGAGNGCAGGGGGGGGGGGTAGGGGGGGGGGCGTCATGGAGGGGAGTTCATGTGTCAGAAAGGGAACAAGCGCTTGGTGTAAATTCTAATGTCTCTTAGTTCTTTTCATTGTATCAGTTTATACACATGGATGTTTATCAATGTGTTTAACTTTAAAGTCACTTGATCTTAAACCGTGATGTAGAAGCATATGAGGTTGTGACGCATGGGGGTGTTTGTCAAAATCACGGATACGTATTTGAAGACGCTACTACCAAGCTAACGACGCTTTGCCGGCTGGTCTTTTAACTCTTTAGGGCCATTTGCTGAGGTGAGGCGGTTTGAGGAGGTTGTTGTTGTTGTTTAAGGGCTGCGAGGATCCCTTGGGGAAAGGTTTGAGGAGGTGGTGTGTGCCGTGTGTCGCGTCCTGATCAGTGAGTGTGTGCGTTGACGTGACAAGAGCATCGGTGTGCACTGTATAGCGTCTTGCTCTGCGTCTCGGTAAGTGATATTGATACTTAGATGATTTGTGGAGTTTGTGTTTTGTTGTGGATAGTCGTTGTTCTGATAGACTGTTGAAGGAGTTACATTGTCACGGAACGACTTGGCAGGATGAGATGCGGCAGACGAGGCAGTGTGTAGTGTGTGTGTAGGCTCTGATTTGGTTCATAACATATGCATACACATATGAATAGTATAGTTATAGTAGTTATATATTATAATATTTATATAGTAGTTATATTAGCAGTAGTAGTAGCAGGTAACAACAACCATTTTACTGCTTATTGAATTGAGTTTAATTCATAAAAAATGTTAAAAGCTCTCTCCAGATGATGCAAATCAAAAGATATGTTTACAGAAACAATCAATTTTATTTGCAGTCCGAATAATTCCTTCAAATATAAATAAAAGGTAAAAAAAAGTGCCTAGCATACAAAGGATATTTATAATTTTTTAAGCTTTTTTTAAAAATAATTGCGCAATTTTAACCGTAGACCATGATTATATTATTGAATGCAGAAAACTACTTTCACTTTATGATGAAAATAAAAACCATTATATCACTTAATGTTTATAGCATTGCCGCCTTAACAGCACATGTAGATAAATGTCAGCAATAGTTATCACCTACTAGAGTAAGTTATTCTACTTTTTAGATATTTATGATTAGTGAGTACTTATAAGTATTTGATTCACTGATACGACACGCTACATGACTGAACCGTCGGCGCTCGAACACACGCACACACACCTGCACACACACACACACACCTGCACACACACGCACACAAACAAACACACACACACAGTTCAGTCTAAGGCTCGACCGGAACTATTCTGAAGGTGTGAACAAGATTAATAGAGTACTATAGTCTCTAGATCCTGGGTGTGAAGATACTGTCGTTGATAAAGTCGATGTGTTTGGCCAGACTGAGGTAGAGGCCGGGCAGCACCGACTTGAAGTTCCCCCGACAACTGGCTCCCCCCGACACGATGCCCCCCAGGTACTGCTTGCCGCCCTTACGCAGGTACATGGGGCCTCCGGAGTCTCCCTGTTAGTGGCAGCAGGAGTTAGTATCAAAAACAGAACATCCAGGTTTTATGATAAGAACATTTTAAAATATTGCAACTCTGTGTAGTTAGTTCTTCTGAGTGTAAGGGAAAGAAAATCTATATTTGCTATACATAGAAAAAAGTAACCCGAATTCCTTGTTTTCCCGCCACATCAGTGCTATAAACACACCTTTTGGGGGCTTTTTGGCGAGTTTTTTGTTACCACTTTTGTTTGGCCTTAGCCAGCCCTTTGTGATGCAAAGAAAAAACGAGAAAAAAACCGTAATGTCTAGTACGTACTTGGCAGGCGTCTGACACGTCGTCTATGGCACAGATGATGTCGCTTCCCTTCAGCAGTTTCGGGTACCTGATTCTGAGCGAGTCCTCGATGCCCTCGCGCAGGTAGGTGGCCTCGCACGCCGCCTGGGCCAGCACCGTGAGGTTGGCCTCGAGAAGGTGGTCCGGTTGACTGGCTGCGAGGACACAAACAGATCGAGGATATTATGGATGACAATGCTCTGCCATTTCATAACAACATAAGAAAATAAGGAAGCTACAAATCCGCCACTGAATAGAAAGGAAAGGAATGAAACAAGTGCTTACCTATTCACGGACTTAGCTATTTTGCCACGGACGTTTCAACCACGGACGATTTGGCCGTTAGGTTGGGCTGAGGTTAGGTCAGGTCAGGTCAGGTCAGGATTTTTAGAGACCTAGGATTAGTGACTGTTAGTTTTTGCCCGTGACCAAAACTTCCGTGGCCAATAAGTCACACACACACACAGAGAGAGAAGAGAGAGGGAGAGAGAGAGAGAGGAGAGAGAGAGAGAGAGAGAGAGAGAAGAGCAGAGAGACGAGAGAGAGAGAGAGAGAGAGAGAGAGCTAGCTAGCTAGCTAGCTAGCTAGCTTACTAGCATTATAAAGGCCGAATCCAGAGGCGGTGACGACAGTTCCTGGGGCGAGAGGCGAGTCGGAAACGCAGTACGGGAAGACCACCTCGTTAAACTGTATGGGAGTCTCGTCCTGAGCAGCGCGATGTCGTTGTAGCGAACCTGCGAATCTTGACTGAGACGACCAAAAGGAGGGAAAGTTATGATCATGGCTGTCGTTGTGTGTCTTAAGTGTTTGTCGTCCTTTCCTGTGTGTGTGTGTGTGTATTTACCTAGTTATATTTACCTAGTTGTCTTTTACAGGGCCTGAGATACACTCGTGTGGCCCGTCTCCGTATCTATATTTATCCAGTCTTTCTTTCAACTGGTGCACTTGGTGCACATTATTTGCCGACAGGTGTGTGTGTGTGTGTGTGTGGTGTGTGTGTGTGTGTGTCAATAACTCACTCGTACTCTGGATGCGCGAAGATCACCTCAATCTCGTAATCAGCGGGGCGGGAGTTGCGCTCGTTGTCGGTGGCGAGATCGATGTCGCCAAGGGTTATAGCGGACACCCTGCAGGCAAAGGAGGGAATCATGGCTACTTGTTACTATTAGTTAACCCCTTCACGCCCAGATCTTTCCTTTGCTATATTAAAATCGTCTGTTAGCCATAAAATTTCGAAAAGTGACTTAATATACCAAATTAGTTAGTGGACAATGGTACTAAGCAGGTCATATCTATAAAATATTGCTTATATATATTTAAATCGTCTAATGGTAGTCAAATTACAATGAAAATTACGTTCTGGTTCTCAGAGGGTTCTATTTTTTTTCTTATTTCACTGGCACAGTTTTCCCTAATCTAGTTATCAGTCTTAAATGAATTTTGGATTATACTACCACAAACAGATACGAGTGTTTTACATCATAAAGAACATTAGTAAATAAGGAAGCTACAAGAGGCCGCGAGACCTACACGAGGTAGTTCCTGTTACTTAACACTACCTACATCCACTTTTCATCCCTATCCATGAAATGATCTAGCCTCCTTTTAAAGCTCCCTAATGACTCTGCACTAACCACCTGTCTACTGAGTCCATGCCAATAATTCACCACCCTATTTGTGAACCTGTTTTTCCCTAATTCTTTTTTAGATAACGCTTTTCCAGCTTGAATCCGTTACTTCTTGTTCTACCGTGCTCTATCGTTTTGATGCCAGGAAGGGATAGACTCGTACCTACGATTTGGTTTTGTCATCAATACAGTGGGCGGCCGTGACTAGGAAGTGTTCGGAGATGGGAGAGGCGCCGCAGATTGCGTCAGATATGTCTTTTGTAGGGGGTTTCTGAAGGGGGAGGAGAAAAGGAACATTTTACTGAAGTTCCGTACGTACAGCTACATTTGGGACATAAAACTGTTAATTTGGACCAAGGCCGAGAGAGACAAAGTGAATTGCGTGTGACATGTGGGAGCTGGGAGGGCCCTTGTGGCGGGGGTGGGAGAAGGATTTTTTATATATTTTACGTTTGAGCCTATATAGCGCTTGTAGGCTATTATCAGAATAGAATCAGAATATAAAAAGAGAAAGCAGGAGATGGGGAAGTGGGGACAGGGAGAAGAATAGATGGGTGAGAGAAAGGAGGCTAGTAAGAGAAAAAGTCTCCGGGGCTTGACCCAGGTGCTGTATGTGTTTATATGTTTTTGTTGTGAGTCGATCTCGACCTAACGACACGCTTTCCCATCTCACACGAGCAAACAGAAACCACTCTGGGGCGGCTTGGCAGGACATGGGCCTCGGAAGATGGTGCTCCGGACACACCCAGGACAACCCCGCGCCCACCTCCGCCGCCCAACAGTTCTTCAGTTTTGGTTTTTGTTCTTTTTTTTCTTTCTTCAGGCTTGACATGTTTTCTTCTTCTCTTCGTTCTTCTTTCTTCTTCTCTTCTTTCTTCTTATCTTGTTTTTGTTGTTGTTTGTTTCTTGTCTTGTTTTGGGTTTGTTTTGCTTTTTTTCTGTCACTGCCATGTACGCGCGCACACCCCCAAACGCCACGGCACCCCGCACGGGCGGCTGGCGTCATTTCTCCACTACCTCTCTCGCGTTCCAACATATACAAACAGGAGGAAGGAAATTGTGAAAAATTTAGTGAAAGAAGTCTGAGATTAAAAGTTTTTTTTTTTTATGTTTTTTTTTTTTCAGAGATTGGACAGGGGAAGAAGGACTCCGTAGAGCGGAGGGACCTACAGTTTTTCGTGGGATCATAACCACTGATAGAGAGGGGAAGGCGAGCGGAACGGAGTGGATTGTAGGAGTATAAAGTTTTGCAGCAGCGTAAAAGAGGGTAAGATTACCTCCGTATAGCAGAGGGGTCATTGGATTTAATGTGGCCTTGTCCGAACCACGGTAGGATAGTAGCAGTGAGATAGAGGAGGGGGAGGGGGAGGAAGTGGAACGGAGTGGATTGTAGGAGTAAAAAGTTTTGTAGCAGCATAAAAGGGGGGACAGGATACCTTCGTAGAGCGAAGGGGTCATTGGAATTTATGTGGCCTCGTCCGAACCACGGAAGGATAGTGAGAGTAGGTGAGAAGGACAACGGAGAGAATTACGACCGAATTTGCTTCCCCACCGACCGACAAAAGTTTACAACCCGACGGACGATCCGAAAGACAACCAGTCTTCATCCCCGCTGTGTGTGGTGGTGAAACCAGGTCTGCTCCCCCGCGGGTGTGGAGGCCGTCGGTGATGACGCCGTCGGTTTTATGTCACCTCCGTGGTGCAGTGGCTAGCGTGCCTGGCTACGAATCTGCGGGCCGTGGTTCGAATCTGGGCCAGGGCAAATCGGTGACCAGCCTAACCAGCTGTTCTTCTTTCCTTTCGGGGTTGATAAATGGGTACCTGGGGGTAACCTGGGGAAGGTAACTGTGGTAACCCGGGTGTCACACTAGCCCTGTGTCCCGGGGTAACGGGTCCTCACCCACCACAGGCTCTAAGGGCTAATGCCACGGAGATGAGCACCGAATGCCACGCGCAACATTGCGTATGCTCCCATCTTTACCTTTACCTTAGGTTTTTATCTTCTATCCTTCTTGTCCCATGAGTAGTCTTCCTTGTACAATGGACAGGTACCGCTGACTATAGTCACGAGAACGTGAGAGCGCTGAGGGGTGGCAAGTCAAGGTGTAAGGTCACTTCAGAGTTGCTCACCTGGTTATCCCGCGTGTCCGGCTTCGCGCGTCCCATCACCAGGTTGAAGTAGAAGTTGTAGTTCCTCTCGTTAGGGAAGATAATCTGGCATGACACCCTGCGACGTGACGGCGGCTCGCCATTGCGTCCGTAGGGCTGGCCGCACGCTGCAGGCATAGACACACACGAGTCACCATAAGAAAATAAAGAAGCTACAAGAGACCGCGAAACCTACACGAGGTAGTTCCTATTACTTAATACTAGCTACATTCATGGACCTTTCATCCCTATCCATGAAATTAGCCTTCTTTTAAAGCTCCCTAAACTCCGCACTAACTACCTGACGACTGAGTCCATTCCAAATACCTACAAACTACATAATACTTGGTTTGCAGTCCCTTAATTAATGAAATACAATATAAATGTTAAGAGTTGTCAAGATGAAGAATAGTGGGAAGAGGGAAGGCGGTGCGCACAACATCCTTAATGATAATTGCTATTCTCTCAATCATGATCATAACAATCGCACCTTTCAACTTTAAGGGACGAATTGCATCACACTAACGACTCCTTTTTTTTTTTATCCTACTCATGAAACCTTCCTCCTTCTCCTTCTCCTCCTTCCCTTCTTCCTTTCTCCTTCCCTCCCTCCCTTCTTCCTTCCTTCTCCTCCTTCCCTCCCTCCCTTCTTCCTTCCTTCTCCTCCTTCCCTCCCTCCCTTCTTCCTTCCTTCTCCTCCTTCCCTCCTCCTCTCCTCCTTCCCTCCCTCCCTTCTTCCTTCCTTCTCCTCCTTCCCTCCTTCCTTCCTTCTCCTCCTTCCCTCCCTCCCTTTTTCCTTCCTTCCTTCCTTCCCTTCTTCCTTCCTTCTCCTCTCACTACTTACTACATCGATCTTACTTTACTGTGCCTACTAAGCCCATTTCCACATTGTTTCCACCACACATACTACTCCTTCTACATTATTTACATTATTCTGAATAGATTTATTATATTATTTATCTATTATTATTATTACTATTATTATTATTATTATGATTAGATTATTCTTTAGATTCAGGTTACTACTACACTATTCTTTTATTTATTATCCATTCTCTACTTTGCTTTTTTTTCTAGAGAGACACCAAGGGAGACACTCACTCACTACTCCTTCTCATTACCTGCTTTATATTGAAAACCTCTTTATAACCTCTTTCTGAACACCTCAAACCCTCATCTCCCTCACAAACATTCTTTCCCAGCCTGTAACTTTTATATATATTTTTTTTTTTAACCCCTTCACACCCAGATCTTTCCTTTGCTATAAAAAAATGTCTGTTGTCAAGCCATAAAATTAGAAGAAAAAAAATGAATATCCCAAATTAGTTAGTAGACAAGGATAATAAATAGGTCATATCTATAATGTATTGCTTATATTCATTAAAATCGTCTATTCGTAGCTAAATTATAATGGAAATACGTTCTGGGCCTTAAGGGGTTAATACTTTTTTTTCTAGAAGAACACTAAGGGAGCCACTCACGGAAGCCTGGGTTGGTGATGCTCTTGAGGGTGTTGGAGAAGCCTTGGGAAGAGGCTGGGGAGAGCAGGACCGCCACCACCACCACCGCCGCCGCCAACAGATACCTTGCCCAGGACACACTCGCCATGGCTACGCTGCTTCTCTAGAAGGAAGAATGTTAGTTACCAGCAGTTTTTTTTTTAGCCTATAGCGCATGTAGGTTTTTTTTCAGAAGGAAGAATATTAGTTACCAGCTGGGTTTTTTTTTTTTTAGCCTATAGCGCCTGTAGGCATTTATTTTTTTATTTTTTATCTAGGCTTCCCTCGTCCTCTTTCTCAACACCACAAACCCTCATCTCCCTCACAAACCATCCTTCACAACCTGTATATACCCAACATATTTCCAGAATGATATGTATTGTTTGTTAATCCTTTGTTTGTCATGGTTAGATATATAGTCACTGTGAAACCAGATGAAAATATTCCTTATGACGCGATGCATCACACGCAATCACATGTTATATTAAATTAACCGTAGCGCACACACACACACACACACACACACACACACACACACACACACACACACACACACGTTACAGCTGCTTATCTTACTTAACCCCTTCACGCCCAGATCTTTGCTATAAAAAAAATGTAAGTTGTCGAGCCAAAAAATTACGAAAAGTAACTGAATATACCAAATAAGTTAGTGGACAAGGATACTAAACAGGTCATAGCTATAATATATTGCTTATATTCACTAAAAATCGTCTAATGGTAGCCAAATTACAATGGCAATTACGTTCTGGGCCTCAAGGGGTTAATGCGTCTTTACTGAAGGCTAATGAAGACAATCGAAATATTATTGTGTTTCTGTGACGACGCGTTGCCTACACGTACACTAATTCTTCTCCGTACCTTACTTTTACGTGCGCACAGTTCCCTCCCTCCTGTACGAACATTTACGTGCACTACATAAGACAATAAGGGAGCTACAAGAGGGGTGTCAAAGTAAACTTGGCGTAACGATAAAAAACAACAATGGTAAAAGATGGTACGCTCAGTGAGAAGAGGACTGATTGATTGATTTAATGCCAAAAAAGGTGAATGTGCCAGATATCAGAGGTCATATGGCACTATGGCAAGGCATAAAAAGGGAGGGGTTATAGAGAAATAGTGAAATGTTGAGGGAAGGGGAGAGAACGGAATGTTACAGCAGGATGGTTAGATCAGATGCAGGATGTGGATTTGTTGGAGGAAGGAGGTTAAATTTTCCAGGCAGAAGAAGAGGGTTCCGGGAGAATGTCCGCAAGACAGGGAGGTCGGGAAAGGGAGGACAAATGAGGGAAGGAACTGGAACGGGCAGTAGTAAGATGGGGACAGGATATTAGAGTGAGAAGAGAAGCTGCTGCGTATCGTACGTACACTTATTCAGTATGCAACACCAGAAAGGCTGCCACTTCCTCCTTCCCTGTGGTGGTGACGTGCGGAATACTGAGAAGTGGGGGTGAGGTTGGGGTGCTGGGTTGCCATGGTGGGGTGGGGGGTTGAGGGTTGAAGGTGTGGTGGGGGTTGTGGCGTCAGTGTTGCAGTGGAGGAAAGGTATTGTTTTAGTTGTCTTGGGTTTCTTTAGTTGTCTTTATTGTTTAGCTGCTAATTGTTTTTATTTATCGCCTAATACTACTGCGTCTTTCGTTTGCACATTTCCATAATAAACGAGTAGAGAGAGAGAGAGAGAGAGAGAGAGAGAGAGAGAGAGAGAGAGAGAGAGAGAGAGAGAGAGAGAGAGAGAGAGAGAGAGAGAGAGAGAGAGAGAGAGAGAGAGAGAGAGAATATCTATAATAATATAAGCGAAAGTGTGTGTCTGTGTGTGTGTGTGTGTGTGTCTGTGTGTGGTATAGGTTCCGCCCCCCGTGGCGGAATCCCATCATATACCACATTTTTGGAACCAGGTTGACCAGGGGAAGGTTTTAGCTCACTTATGAGATGATCCGATCCCTTTTTTTTTTTTTTTTTATAGCAGCCTGTTAGCCATAATTGTGAAAAAAAGTGGTTGCGAGAATTGAGGAAGCCTTGATGTAGGGTGATGGGTAATTGGGTGAGTGAATGGGTGGGGTGATGGGTGTGGGGTGATGGGTGAGTGAATGGGTGGGGGGTGATGGGTGATGGGTGAGGGAATAGATGGGGGGTGATTGGTAATGGGTGAGTGAATGGGTGTGTGGTGATGGGTAATGAGTGAGTGAATGGGTGGGGGGTGATGGGTAATGGGTGAGTGAACGGGTGGGGGGTGATGGGTAATGGGTGAGTGAATGGGTTGGGGGTGATGTGAATGGGTTGGCGTTAATACATACATTTCTACATCCATGATTTCAGGAAAGTTAGAAGGGGCTATCTGGAGAGTCTGAAGTACACTGAAGTCTGAAGAGTACACAGGTGGTGGGCCCCACCAATAGCCCTCCGCAGGAGCTAGCCAAAAAGTCCGCCCGGAGGGCGGCTTTGCGGCTAGTGATGAAATAAAACAGCGTAGAGATGCAGTAAAGAATGTTATCTCACTTAAGAAAAAAATGTCGTTTTTTTTCACATGTATAAAAAATCGTTGAAAAATCGGTAAAGAGAAATAAGGAAGAAGATGAGATAGTTAAAAAAAAATTATCAGAGGAGAACAAGGAAGAGATGGAAGATGACTAATATATTAATGATGATGAAAAAAGACAATAACAATTTGTTTATACAATAATAACAACAATAATAACAACAACAGCAAAAACAAAGGGGCAGGATCAGTACCCTGGCCAGCATGCGGGTTGGTCACATACGCGCTGGCCTTGGTACAAACACGGATATACAAAGCTTTCACACTATACTCCCGGCCACACTCTATCCATTACTCAAGAGTTATACCTGAATTGTGGAATAGTAGAGTTGTTCCACTGCCTTTGTACTGCTATTGTTTCTGTTGTAATTTATATTATTATTATTGTCATTGTTGTTATTACTGTTGTCATTAGCATCATTATTAATTATCGTTATCATGAGTGCGTTGGAAAGATGTCTCTAAAATAGAAAATGCAAGCAGAAATCATTGGTCCCGTGTAGTTAAAAAACCTGGAGAGAGAGAGAGAGAGAGAGAGAGAGAGAGAGAGAGAGAGAGAGAGAGAGAGAGAGAGAGAGAGAGAGAGAGAGAGAGAGAGAGAGAGAGAGAGAGAGAGAGAGAGAGAGAGAGAGATATTAAAGTAATCGTCCAGACCATTTCATCATTCCCGATTTAATGCAATCAAATCATAGCCATTAACGAGTATATCAACAATACCTCGTCACTTTTTGTATCCAGTCAGCCGTTTTTAAATAATCTGCAATCAAAATCTGCAAATTCCCCGAGTTTTCAAAACGCTCTCAAAAATTTGCAGACGCTCAGGCTCAGGCTCGGTGGGCGCAGCATCAGGAGGCTCATCTTCCCGCGCTTTTATCAGCAGAGGCACGTAAACACAGAGATAAATATAGTACTTGAAGATATTTGGGTGTTTCTGATAGATTTGTTTTGCTATATGCCACATGCATGCATCCTTTATGGGTGCAGCAAGACAGCTGTGCCTTTCGAGAAAAGTGTGCACACGGAAAGGAGTGGCGTGTGTAGGAGTGGAGTGGCGGAGTGGCGTGTGGTGATTCACGCCTATAGTGTGTTGGGCGAGCAGTTGTGTTGAGAAACGGTGTGTAGTGAGGGTAGCGATGGACCACCACGACTGTGAGGCTTTGCCTCTTAACAAGACCAAGTAAACCAGTAAACCAGTTGTGGAGTGGGCGTGGGCGTGCCTGTGGTGAGAGACCCTGTGGTGGTGTGGCTGTCACACTTTCTGCCTTCCCGCCCGCATATTTTCCAACTCTTTGCTGTAGTTAATGCTAGTATGTGGTTTCCGAGTAATTACGTTTGAC
>JACEEZ010007182.1:37500-55000 GCA_016584305.1 Chionoecetes opilio
ATATATATTTTATATGTATATATGTATATATATATATGTATAGTATATATTATATATATTTATATGTAATATATATATATATTTTATATATATTATTTATATATATATATATGTAATATATATATATTATGTATATATATATTATGTATATATATGTATGTAATATATATTATTTATATATATATTTAATTATATGTATATAGTATATATATATATATTATGTATATATAATATTTATGTATAGATTATGTATAAAATATATATATATATTATATGTATATATATAATTATATAATATATAATAATATATATTTAAATATTTTTATTTTTATGTATAATATATATGTATATATATATATGTATATATAAAATATATGTATATATAATATGTATATAATATAGTATTTTATATATATTATTTTATGTATATTATAATAAAATAAAATGTATTCTATATATTTTGGTATTATATATATATATTTTTATATTTTTATGTATATAAATATATTATATTATTATATATATTATGTATTTTTATATATTATTATATATTTATGATATATATTATGTATATATATTTTATATTATATATAATATAATATTTTATTTTTATATATATATTTTATAAAATATATATTATATATATATGTATATAAAATTATATATTGTATATATTTTATATATATATTATATATATATATATATATTATTATATTATATATATATTTTATCTATATGTATATATTTTTATATTTTATTTTATATATATATGTATATATATATAGTATATAAAAATGTATTAATTGTATTATATATATATATATTATATGTTTTTATATATTATATATTATTATTTTATATATATATGATATATTATATTTTTTAAAATATTAAAATATATTATATATTTAATATCTTATTATATTTATATTTATTTTATTTTATATTATTATATTATTATATTATTATATTATTTATATATCTATATATGTATATATATTATTGATTTATATATGTATATATATATATATTTATATATTATATATATTGTATATTATATATGTATATATTTTAATATATGTATATATATATATTATATTATATTATATATATGTATTTTATATGTATATATATATGTATATATATATATGTTTATTATATATGTATATATTTTATATGTATTATTATGTATAATATATATGTATATATTATTGTTATATATATATATATATTATATATATTTGTATAGTTTATATGTATTTTATATTATGTATATATGTATTATTTATATATGTATATATTTATGTTTTTATTATGTATATATGTATTATATTTATATATATATTATTGTTTATGTATATCTATATTTATATATTATTCATATCTATATATAGTATTTATATTATACACTATTATATGTATATATATAATCACATATTATTTATTAAAACCTATACCTACATATTATATATATCTTCTACATCTATATATATATATATACTTACATACATATAAATTTATCTATTCATATATTATAATATTTTACATATATTAATATTATCTATCATATTACATATATATACATATATATATATATATATATATATTTTATATATATTTTATATTTTATATATATAAAATATGGGGTTTTTCCGAGTGAAAACGCTTGGCTGCAGCTCCGAAAGTAACCATAGGATTGTATCGAAAATACCCTCATTGTGATTCCCAGACAAAGTTACCGTAATGTTCCAGGAAACTTAGCCTATCCTAACCGTAAGCTAACGTAACCTAACCTGACGTGTTCAAGAGTAAACGCGACATACTGTTCCAGAAAACGGGAATATGCCTCCCGCTGTCTCACTCCCAGTACCAGAGAGAGTCTTGGGGTGGGCGGCGGGGCTCCTGCATGCTGGTGTCCTGGGTGCCCGTCGTGGGTTGTTCCTCTGGTGGCGGGCCTGCACGACGGGCAGGCGACTCAGCTCCCTGGCGCCCCTCACCCTGGAGCTCTTCCCCTCCTCGCTCACGAAGGAATGGCGCACTAGGTCTGGCCAGCGCGGGTAGTAACTTGCTTCACTCCACTATGAAAATAAGCAAAATCAGACGTTATTTTGATTCAGGAAAGTCTGTCGAGTAATTAAGATTCATCTGTTGCATCGTTGATTGTAATATGACCTTCATGGTAATGCATGATTATCAGAACAGTGGTCGCACCTTTCCCCTATAGTCATACCTATCCCTTTCCTAGTATGTTTTCAAGTTTTAGGCCTTTCCAAGTAACTATTATATCTAGTTGTGTAGTGTTGATTAAGGACTTTTGATTAAACCTCGTGAACTTTGATGAAGCATTAATGAAACCCAGCAGTGGGAGGTGCATAGAGGTACACAGACAGCCGCTGTTGCCTCCATCGCCGTCGCGCTGTGCACAGGTACGCGCTGCGCAACAACAGGACAACGTAGCAAGGAAACCATCAGCAGCACTGCCACCATCATTACGCACCCCACACCACGCTCACCCTACCCTATGGACATACCAAATGGCTGTTCGCGGGACCGCCACTCGGCTGGGAAGGGAAGACCATCCTGTCCTGCTCTTGGGAGTCAAGGGAGCGTCCGTCGCGGGCCGACACAGACCTTAAATGCCAAGCCAGAAGCCAAGGTGGCGCTCCACGCGGCCACCCACCTGTCCGAGAAACACCCATCGTTAAAACTGTTCCACACAAGATTAACTGAGAGGAGAAGCGAGGCACAAGATTATGTTGTCTCCTGGATGCGCAGGTGATTATTTAAATGGGAACCACTGGATCTGTATTTTTGTATGGAAACTGGGCCTGGTCAACAGTTTTTCAAGGTGCTGCAACACAGACACTTCCTGTCACATGATTCCTCTTTTTTGTTTCTTGAAACTAATCAGCTTGAACATGCACCAAAAATATAACCCGAAAAAATGAATCTACCTCGATAAAAATCTTTTCACCAGATCGTCTTTCAGGTAACATGATTACAGGTGTCTTTCAGTCACCTGTTATCATACATCTACTGTGGTGCCATTGTGAAGCCTCATGATTTTGGTGTTACAAGGCTCGCTATTCACCGTTCACGTGTAACCTCTCATGACAAGATTAATTTTAACCCCTGACTTCCCTTTGATATATAAAAAAATGTATGTTTGTTACCAAATAATTAGAAAATTGATATATACCTTTTTTATAGTGGGGGATACTAAACAGGTCATAGCTATAAAAACTTATGTTATCAAAATCGTCTAATTGGTACCCAAAAAATTAATTATTCTTTTCAAGGGTTAGGTTTTTCTCTCCTTTTTACTCCCCGGAAAGGGGGGCCCATTCCCCCCAGCAGCAACACCCCCAACCACCCCCCCCACCATAACCCCCCCGCAAAACGGGAAGAAAAATGGAGCCACAAGATAGTCACCAGTTTAACACCCCCACCTTTGACCCACCCTTGCTGCACCCTGAGATGAGTAAGGGAAAACGCTTATACATCCATGGCAGAGAAATAGCGACTGAGCCATCTTATCAGGCCCTGAGAGACACACTGGTCTAGGTTTACTTTTACCCGTTTTTCATGGGAAATTTTTTCTTACTCCGCCGCCACCAAGAGCTCACTCGTCACGGGAAGTCCCTCGCGACCCGGGGGGAGGGGGGGGCAAGGGGCTTTTATTTATTTCGTATTTGAAGTTCCCCTGCAGGGAGATCCCTGGTATAGAGGACATGTAGGATTATTAAAATTTAGTGTTTTACCAACTACCACTCTCATGCTGCGAATACAACCGCCTCAATATATTCGTAAATAAAATAATGGATTTCATATTTTCTTACGTACTATTTTTCGTATTTCTGTGCTTGTGATTTTTTAATTAAAGATAAAATCTTATAAAAAAATATTGTACTATTTTGCCTGCGATGACTTCTCTTTTTGGAAGAATATTTTTAAACTACAAATTTATTGTCTATAACCGTAAATGACACGCCACGTATGTAAAAGTACAAGGGCCTTTTATTAAAACTATCTTGACCATGACGGGCTTTAGAGTGAAATTGCGAAAGGGGGAAACCATTTAAGTGAAGTAGGTATAAATTGTTTTTGGTGTTTGTTTTATATTTAATAAAAGTAAAAATGGGTGTTTGAGCTGTTTGGTTGTTTTGTTGTTAAATTTGGTTTTTTTTTATGAGACTTTTAATGGTTAATACCTGAGCGAAATTTTTGTTTTTGTTAATTTGTTTTTGTTGTTGGTTTTGGTTTTTCTTGGAAAATTGTTTGACCTTTTTTGTTGTTTACGTTTTTGTTGGTTTATCATTTTTTGGGTTTAAACATGGAACAATTTTGCTTTTTGTTTTTGTTGTTTTTGAGGAAAATTTTGGGGGGGTAAAGTTCTCTATTGTCTTTTGGTTTTGGCCTTTCTGTTGGGGTTTTTTTGGTTTTTTTTGAAATTTTTTGAACAAACAATTCAAGGGAATCCCACGAAAAAATTAGAAAAAACCCCATGAGGGTTTGGGTTTACCCCTTTGCCCTGCTGCTTCATTTCCCGCAGCAGGAAGGGTTATTTTGCATTGGATTTTCCCTTAAATGTTTCAGAAATTAATCTAAGTTTAATTTATCATATTTTTTGAGAATTATTTTGGTTTCTTTAAATGGTTTCCCTTTTTATTTATTTTTGCAACCTTTAGTAAATATACTTTATACTAACATATAATTGGTGTAAACCTTTTTTGGTGGCCGTAAGCCGTTCCTGAGCATATTACAGCCTTTTATTGTTTTATAATTAACCTTAATTTTCCTTATTTTCTCTGTTCAACCTTTTTTTTGCATTTTTCAATTGAATTTAAAAAAGTTGCCGGGGCAAGGTATATTGTGTGTGGTGGTGTGGTTTGGGTTTGATGACTGGGGGTTGTTGGGGGGGGGTGTTTGAGGTTGGTTTGGGTTTTGTGGTTGATTTGGTTGGTGTTGGGTCGTTTTGGGGGCCGTGGGTGTAAGGGGGGGGGGTGGTGGGGGTTTTTTGTGGGGGGGGGTGGGCCCCTGTACCATAAATTTTGTGTTTTACAATTGTTTTTGTTTGGAAAAATTTTTTTGTTTTTAAGTGGTAATTGGGTGGTTTTTTGTTGTTTTTGTGGGGGTTTGGGGTTTAATAAGGTTCCTGTTTCCCCTGTCTTTTGGTTTTGTTGGGGTTTTGGGGGGGATCACGGACTGAATCCAAAAAATGGTAAGCGCGGGGACCCAGGAAAAGGAAATTGGGGTTTTGGGGCTGATTTTGGTCCCCGGCGTGCCCGGGGTCCCGGGTGCGGGCCTGGCGCCACCGAGAAGGGTGTTTTTTTGGGGAAATGTGGTTTTCATATTATTTTTGTTATTCCCCAACTCTGTTTTTATATGCAGGTTTTTAATGAGTTTGGTCTTTTAAAGGTAGCCTTTAAGATTGCACGAATTATCTCCCTGTCTTTATAGTTACATATCTACATAAGTCATAACTGATATTTGCTGCATCTACAAGACCTGTAAAATAGTTAGGAAAAGTTATAGCAATGATTCTAGAGGCAATATTAATAACAGCAGGTTGTTATTGTTTTCTTATACTTATTTAATCATCAATTTTACCTTCATTATCTCTGAATCCATACCACCTGTGTTTTTTGCATTTTTTCACTTGAAGGTTGTAATGGTTGGTCCTCGGCCGTGGTGGTGCAGGCAGGACCCTCATATGGTGACGCCTGTGGTGCTCGTGTCCTTGGCGTTCCCGATGCACTCACTGTAAAAGGTTAGATTGGTGGGCAGTTTAGAGGTGGTTTTCGGCCACTAAACGATTTCAGAGTTATTCAGTTCTCGGGGGTATCGAATTCGAAACCTGGAGCCAGTGGCGTAGCTAAGGGGGGGGGGGGCTGTTTGAAATCGCTTCCCGGGCCCCCAAGAGAGGGGGGCCCCCAAATGCATCACCCAATCAAACAAAACTCCTGTGATCCTTTACAAACTTGACTTAAAATCCTTAAAGTAATCGTCCAGACCATTTCATCATTCCTGATTTTATGCAGTCAAAATATAGCCATGATCGAGTATATTAACAATATGTTGTCACATTTTGCATCCAGTCACCCGTTTTCAAATAATCCGCATTCAAAATCTGTAAATTCCCCGTGCTCTCAAAACACAACTGTTTATCAGCAGACGACGCACCATGGGTCGGCGACGTCACAACAGGGAGCCTCCCAGCACCGCCTGATACATATGCGCGGAGACTCTGAGAAAAATGTAGTACTTGGGGAATTTTGGGTGTTTCTGATATATTTTTTGTGCGATGTGGCATGTACTTGCATCCTGTGTGGGTGCAGCGTGGGGGCTGTGCCTTTACCGAGAGCTTAGCACTCATTTGCAAACTGTGGGGCGACGATATATGTGTGCAGATGTGTGCAGCGGCGGCAAGCGGCGGGGAGCGGCGGGTAGGTGCAAGGCCACCGAGATGAGAGGGCTGCAGTACCCTGGCTACTACCAGCCGCTCCCCGTCGCTCCAAAGGTCTGCACACATATATCGTCGCCGTGTGGGTTGTGAATGGGTGCTAAGCTCTCGGGAATGGCACGGCTTTCTTGCCGTGCCCATGCAGGATGCAAGTATGTGCCGTGTCGCACAAAAAATATACCAGAAGCACCCAAAATTCCACAACTACTACGTTTTTCTCAGAGTCTCCGTGTGTCTGTGTCGGGCGGGGCTGGGAGGCTCACTCGTGTGACGTCGCCAGTAAGTTTCGCGCCACGGCTGGAATGTGGTTGTTGTTTTTCCCGCGCTTTTTACAAAAGTCATGTTTTTAGGGAAATAAGGCGTGAAAATGAATAATTTTTTGTGGATTAGGTATTTTGAATGAACATTCAACATAATTATGCAAAGAAAAAATGGGTCTGGACGATTACTTTAAGAGTTTGTGTTAAATTTGATCTGTATCTTTTGAGTACCATCATAGGCTTTTCAATTCGGATTAAAAAGGATTTATGGGCATTGAAAGAAGTCTCAGAAAGTGTCAAAATGCACCACAATATGTTCATTTTCTAAAACATTTCCTCGGGAGGGCCCCCGAAACCCCCCAACTGGTAGGGCTCGCTTCGCCTCCCCCCCCCAACACCTGCAAACGTAAGAGGGGGCCCCTCCAGGAAGTAAGCCCCCCGGGCCCCCAAATGTCTAGCTACGCCCCTGCCTGGAGCTCATCACCTCCAGGCACTAATCACTCTGCCACTCATAATCGTATTTATTAAAGTAATCGTCCAGACCATTTCATCATTCCTGATTTGATGTAGTTAGAGTATAGCCATTATCGAGTGTATCAACAATATGTTATCACTTCTTGCATCCAGTCAGCCGTTTTTGAATAATCCGTAATCAAAATCTGTAAATTCCCCGAGCTTCGAAAACGCTCATGGCAACTGGCAGACGATGCGCCACGGCTCGATGACGTAGCAAAAGGGAGGCTCCTCTTCCCGCGCTGCTGTGTGTGTGTGTAGTAGTGTTTGTGTGTGTGTGTAGTAGTGTTTGTGTGTGTGTGTAGTAGTGTTTGTGTGTGTGTAGTAGTAGTGTTTGTGTGTGTTTGTGTGTGCGTGTTTGTGTGTGTGTGTGTGTGTGTTTGTGTGTGCGTAGTAGTGTTTGTGTGTGTGTGTGTGCGTAGTAGTGTTTGTGTGTGTGTGTGTGTAGTAGTGTTTGTGTGTGTGTGTGTGTAGTAGTGTGTGTGTGTAGTAGTGTGTGTGTGTGTGTTTTGTGTGTGTGTGTGTGTGTGTGTGTGTAGTAGTAGTGTTTGTGTGTGTGTAGTAGTGTTTGTGTGTGTGTAGTAGTGTTTGTGTGTGTGTTTAGTAGTTGTTTGTGTGTGTGTAGTAGTGTTTGTGTGTGTGTGTAGTAGTGTTTGTGTGTGTTGTGTGTGTGTGGTAGTGTTTGTGTTGTGGTTTATAGTAGTGTTTGTGTGTGTGTGTAGTAGTGTGTGTTGTGTGTGTGTGTGTGTGTGTGTGTAGTAGTGTTTGTGTGTGTGTGTAGTAGTGTTTGTGTTTGTGTGTGTGCGTAGTAGTGTTTGTGTGTGGTGTGTGTGTGGTGTGTGTGTTGTAGTAGTGTTTGTGTGTGTGTGTGTGTGTGTGTGTGTGTGTGTAGCAATGTTTGTGTGTGTGTGTAGTAGTGTTTGTGGGGTGCGTAGTAGTGTTTGTGTGTGTATGTGTGTGTGTGTGTTGCGTAGTAGTGTGTGTGTGTGTGTGTAGTAGTGTTTGTGTGTGTGCGTAGTAGTGTGTGTGTGTGTGTAGTAGTGCTTGTGTGTGTGTGTAGTAGTGCTTGTGTGTGTAGTAGTGTTTGTGTGTGTAGTAGTGTTTGTGTGTGTGTGTGTGTAGTAGTAGTGTTTGTGTGTGTGTGTGTGTAGTAGTGTTTGTGTGTGTGTGTGTGTAGTAGTGTTTGTGTGTGTGTGTGTGTGTAGTAGTGTTTGTGTGTGTGTAGTAGTGTTTGTGTGTGTGTAGTAGTGTTTGTGTGTGTGTAGTAGTGTTTGTGTGTGTGTAGTAGTGTTTGTGTGTGTGTAGTAGTGTTTGTGTGTGTGCGTAGAAGTGTTTGTGTGTGTAGTAGTGTTGAACCTCAGCAGGCTCCACTAACACCTGTTCATCCACCTCGTACTCTGGCTCAAACATATAGGGTTGGGCTCCCATCACAATCTGGTTCGTTTTCCTCATATACGCGAGCAGCGTCATTTAGTTCGGTCTCAGATTGAGGATCGTACTCTAGAACTATCAAAGCGACAGATTCACTGTCTGACACCGAAGTACAATCGCTCATCATAACATTTGCCGACAGGTCTCACAGAGGCAGACGAGTGTTGTTTACATTGGAGCGTCCCTTTTGTGACGTCATCAATAACATGCGTAGCCCTGTTGGAGGGAAGAAAAAAAAATTCGCGCGCTTTTTACAAAAGTCGTGTTTTTACGGAAATAAGGCCTGGAAATCAATTATTTTTGGTGGATTAGGTGTTTTGAATGTACATTCAACATAATTAGGCAAAAAAAAATTGGGTCTGGACGATTACTTTAAGCTTTATAGCAAGACCGCATGAACACATTTTTCCTATATAATCGAATGTGTCTTTGAATTGGATAGAATGTATGCAATTCATCGTGGTATCGGTATCAACAGAAATAGGGAAAACAGGGCTGTCATATATAAAGAATCATGAACAATGTGACTGGTTCACAAATAGGGTGGTAAATGATTAGAAAGGACTAAGTCGTCAGGTACAACCGTAGATAACACTAAAGTCGCCAGGACAACATTTTTTTCGATTTACAAACGTCTGTGTTGCCGTAAACTGCGGTCTGTAAATGATGGTTACTTTGCTCCTCCAATGAAACCCAGCCGTATTACGACAACAAGGAATGCATAATTATTTTATAAGTATATGCTGCCACCAGTTCAAGATTTATCCTTAAGGTTTAACTCTTGAACAGAATGTTAATATTTATCGACTAGAGAGTAACGTGGATTTTATATTTCACATGAATATTTTACCGAGTTAACACTTAATTAAGTTCGGAGGACTGTGAGTAAGTATGTCCCCAACACACTTTGCATGTCACCTGGGTTGATTAACTACATAAGAATCACTTGCCTCAGAAACTATCTGTTTATTAACCCCAAACACTCGTCTACACGAAAGTTGACGCTATATGTTAACGGAACATTGAAGAATTATTGAGGGTGTATTACATGTAGGTCAATGCACTAATTTCACATTCACCTTTTTAGGCATTAAATCTATCAATCAATACACTAATTTGTTTGAACATATTTGTAAGAGACTTATTTTATAGTCGGGAACGACTCGTACACTCGAGAGCTCATTCAGATCACCTTCGTTTCCTATGCATATGAGAAAAGTTCCCAACTGACACGAGTGAACACTGTAGGTCACACCCTTTCCTCCCGTATATTTTCTGATTCACATGGGTATGCACTGACAAATACACATCTCACCGTGTTTTCTCTATATACTACGAAACTATTTTAACACATTTCTGGCGATCGCGCTCCTATTTTCTTCCTATATAACCAAACAATAAATACACCACAGAAAGATTAACGAAGAATGGTGGGGGGGGGGGGATGTTTATGTACACCATCTGGCAGGGATGAAAGGGTTGTAGCGTGGCCACCGAGATGACAAGGCCTGATGCATCGCCCGTGACGTCACACCATGTAGATCCCACCCGCTCCGCTCCCCGTACAAGTTTACCTACCTAATATAATGTTTATCAGTATAAAAGATATACTGTTATCTTCAGAAATGTTTGCTCTATAATATTATCAAATAAAAAATCGTAAAACACACAAAAGAAATGCCATTATGAGACTTTCAAGAAATATGCATTAACTTAAATTCTTCGCCATTTAATATTTTGCTGGAAAACTTTTTTCTTGGAGAATATCAATAGAAACGGAGTTTAATTAGCTTTCCATTGATATATTTTGTTTAGTCATAAATGAATTAGCAGTATGCATAAATTAGCGTTAATTAAATATTAAAAATCATGAAATCGGGTAATTTCCTACCTAATATATGTTTATCAGTATAAAAGATATACTGTTATCTTTGGAAATGTTTGTTCTATAATATTATCAAATAAAAAACCGTAAAACACACAAAAGAAATGCCATTATAAGACTTTCAAGAAATATGCATTAACTTAAATTCTTCGCCATTTAATATTTTGCATGAAAACTTTTTACATGGAGAACATCAATAGAAGCGGAATCGCATTAGCTTTCCATTGATATATTTCCTTTTCTGATAAATTAATTAGAACCATACATAAATTAGCGTTAACTAAATAAATAACCTCATCAATCGGGAAAAATTACTAGATTTCATGAAGTTATTTACTTAGTCAAAGACTACTCTATACTGGACTTGCTACTCATTTTGGGCGATTTCCAGTGGAGGCCAGTTTTGCAATTCCTGCCATTTTCGAACATCACTCCCTTTTCCCTTCCTATGGTTTATAAGTATATATGATATACTGTTATCTTCGTAAATGTTTGTTCTATAATATTATCAAATAAAAAACAGTAAAATGCAATAAAGAAATGCCATTATGAGAGAGTTAAGAAATATGCATGAACTTAATATTCACTTGAACTCATCGCCATTTAATATTTTGCGAGAAAATATTTTAGATGCTAGCGATAGAAAGAAGCGGATTTTCATTAGCTTTCCATTGCTATATTTCGTTTTCTGATAAATGAATCATAACCATACATAAATTAGCGTTAACTAAAAAAATAACATCATCTAGCGGGATTATTACCCGATGGATGATGTTATTTATTTAGTTAACGCTAATTTATGCATGGTTCTAATTCATTTATCAGAAAATGAAATATAGCAATGGAAAGCTAATTAAATTCCGCTTCTATTGATATGTTGCATGTAAAAAGTCTTTACGCAAAATATCAAATGGACCCTACCCATAACTACGTCACGGTTTGTTTACATCGGTGCATTGTGGGGATAAGGCGGGGTCGCCGCGGGTGGACCTACGAAGGGAAAACTACGGCGATGGAAGAATTTCGAGTTATTTTGCGCGAAATTGATATTCCAGGTGCTATATTACAGTGCTCTGTTCTCGCTGACAACACTATAGAGAAGACCTGAGGTAATGGCTGATGTGCAGAGGCTTTTAAACCAAGAAAACAGAGTCATAACAAAGCCTCGTCAAAAGGTAAGCAACTGATAGGTACATAATGTGTCCCTACCACTTGCTTACTTCTTAATGAGACTCTGCTGTGACTGTTTTCCTGGTTTAGAAGCCTTTGCACATCAACCATCACCTCAGGTCTTCTCTATGTTGTCAGCGAGCACGGAAATATAGCACCTGGAATATCGATTTCGCCCAAAACAACTCGAAATTTTTTCATCGACGTAGTCTTCTCTTTGTAGGTTGTACATATTCATGGTTATGATAGTATTAAGATAACTTATTAATTTAGTTCCTTTTGTTGTCTTTCCTCATAATAAGTAGTGGTACATCATGGTTTAAGTGTTACTTGACGAGCCAATGAATACTCTTGAGTCTATACCAACATGACCAACCTTAATTTGCTTTGATTTATCTTATTACTCCATCCATAAACAAGTTGCATAACCACCGTGACATTACCCATCCTTGCCTCATGGTATACTTGGTACTGTCGTCTACCGATATTTTTCTCCCTACACAAATCGGGAAAACTCGCCGACGGTAATGGCTAGGTTAGATTTTGCTTTGATTTATCTCATTACTCCATCCACAAACAAGTTGCATAACCACGGTGACATTACCCATCCTTGCCTCATGGTACCTGGTACTCTCGTCTACCGAAATGCTCGTCCCTACATAATTCGGGGAAAACTCGCCGACGGTAATGGTTAGGTTAGGGGTAATAATGGACGAGAGTTGCGCGATCGTTTTCAGAGACACAGACTATTTTTTCTTGGCCTACAATAGGTGCTTGTTTTAATGGAGATAGGTTTTTTTTGCGCAAACCCATTAAAAAAAAAAAAAAAAAAAAAAAATGAAACAACCTAACCTTATAGGTTTTAATGAAACCTAACCTAACCTTAACCACAAAGTATACCTAACCTAACCTTATAGGTTTCATTAAAACCTAAAAGACCCAGATTCAGTGTTTTTAATGGAAACTGTACCATAAAATTCGGATTAAATTTTTTTTTTTTTACGGTTTTGCACAAAATAAAACTATCTCCATTAGAACAAGCACCTATTGTAGGCCAAGAAAAAATAGTCGGTGTCTCTGAAAACGACCGCGAAACTCGTCCATTATTACCAGGTTAGGTTACCGTTAGGTTAGGTAAAGGTCAGTGAGGTTAGGTATTCATAATCACAGGTAAAAGCTTATTAATTATGCATACATACTCCACTCCATACACACTCTTTAACCCTTCAATACATCCCACATTCCCTCCTAGTCTACTCTGTCATATGATTTGGTATTAGTCCCGATGAACACCGAACTCACTTTGGTGGACGAAACTATTTTTTCTGGTGTGTTTTTATGTGTTTTGAATGAATCTGCTAACCATTGCTGTCGCAATTTTTTTTTTTTTTTTTTTTTTTTTTCCCAAAAATGAACAAAACAATTGAACCTAAACCTAACCTAACCCTTACCTATACCTAACCTAACCTTTACCTAACTACAAAAAACAAAAAAACAAAAAACTAACCTTTACATTAAAAAAAAAAAAAAAAAAAATTGCCACAGAAATGGTTAGCAGATTCATTCAAAACACATAAAAACACACCAGAAAAAAATAGTTTCGTCCACCAAAGTGAGTTCGGTGTTCATCGGGACTAATACCAAATCATATGACAGAGTAGACTGGGAGGGAATGTGGGATGTATTGAAGGGTTAAAGAGTGTGTATGGAGTGGAGTATGTATGCATAATTAATAAGCTTTTACCTGTGATTATGAATACCTAACCTAACCTGGTTATAATGGACGAGAGTTTCGCGGTCGTTTTCAGAGACACCGACTATTTTTTCTTGGCCTACAATAGGTGCTTGTTCTAATGGAGATAGTTTTATTTTGTGCAAACCCATAAATTTTTGTTTTTTTAAATCCGAATTGTATGGTACCGTTTCCATTAAAAACACTGAATCTGGGTCTTTTAGGTTTTAATGAAACCTATAAGGTTAGGTTAGGTATACTTTGTGGTTAAGGTTAGGTTAGGTTTCATTAAAACCTATAAGGTTAGGTTGTATCGTTTTTTTTTTTTTTTTTTTTTAATGGGTTTGAGCAAAAAAAACCTATCTCCATTAAAACAAGCACCTATTCTAGGCCAAGAAAAAATAGTCTGTGTCTCTGAAAACGATCGCGCAACTCTCGTCCATTATTACCCCTAACCTAACCATTACCGTCGGCGAGTTTTCCCCGATTTATGTAGGGACGAGCATTTCGGTAGACGAGAGTACCAGGTACTATGAGGCAAGGATGGGTAATGTCACCGTGGTTATGCAACTTGTTTATGGATGGAGTAATGAGATAAATCAAAGCAAAATCTAACCTAGCCATTACCGTCGGCGAGTTTTCCCGATTTGAGTAGGGAGAAAAATATCGGTAGAAGACAGTACCAGGTATACCATGAGGCAAGGATGGGTAATGTCACGGTGGTTATGCAGCTTGTTTATGGATGGAGTAATAAGATAAATCAAAGCAAAGGTTGGTCATGTTGGTATAGACTCAAGAGTATTCATTGGCTCGTCAAGTAACACTTAAACCATGATGTACCACTACTTATTATGAGGAAAGACAACAAAAGGAACTCAATTAATAAGGTATCTTAATACTATCATAACCATGAATATGTACAACCTACAAAGAGAAGACTACGTCGATGAAAAAATTTCGAGTTGTTTTGGGCGAAATTGATATTCCAGGTGCTATATTTCCGTGCTCGCTGACAACATAGAGAAGACCTGATGTGATGGTTGATGTGCAAAGGCTTCTAAACCAGGAAAACAGTCACTGCAGAGTCTCATTAAGAAGTAAGCAAGTGGTAGGAACACATTACGTACCTACCAGTTGCTTACCTTTTGACGAGGCTCTGTTATGACTCTGTTTTCTTGGTTTAAAAGCCTCTGCACATCAGCCATTACCTCAGGTCTTCTCTATAGTGTTGTCAGCGAGAACAGAGCACTGTAATATAGCACCTGGAATATCAATTTCGCGCAAAATAACTTGAAATTCTTCCATCGCCGTAGTTTTCCCTTCGTAGGTCCACCCGCGGCGACCCCGCCTTATCCCCACAATGCACCGATGTAAACAAATCGTGACGTAGTTATGTCTGGGGCCCATTGCGATGAGTTTAAGTGAATATAAGTTCATGGATATTTCTTCAGTGTCATAATGGAATTTCTTTAGTGTATTTTAGTTTTTTATTTGATAATATTATAGAACAAACATTCACGAAGATAACAGTGTATCATTTATATATACATGATATCATTTATATATACATGATATACAGTGTATCATATGCCATAGTCTACTGTATTCATGAAACACTTTTTTACTTGCCGATACGATAGATGATGTTATTTTTTTAGTTAACGCTAATTTAGGCATGGTGGTAATTCATTTATCAGAAAACGAAATATATCAATGGAAAGCTAATGAAAATCCGCTTCTTTCTATCGCTAGCATCTAAAATGTTTTCTCGCAAAATATTAAATGGCGAAGAGTGTAAGTATATATTGAGGTCATGCATATTTCTTCACTCTCTCATAATGGCATTTCTTTAGTGTATTTTACTGTTTTTTATTTGATAATATTATAGAACAAACAGTTACGAAGATAACGGTGTATCATATATACTGATAACCTTAGGAAGGGAAATACGGGTGATGTTCTAAAATGGCAGGAATCGCAAAACTGGCCTCCACTGGTCATGGGCGGGTTGGCGCGGGGCACGAGTAGCAAGTCCAGTATAGAGTAGTCTTTGACTTAGTTAACGCTAATTTATGCATGCTGCTAATTCATTTATCAGAAAAGGAAATATATCAATGGAAAGCTAATTAAATTCCGCTTCTATTGACATTCTCCATGTAAAATGTTTTGTGCAAAATATTAAATGGCGAAGAGTTTAAGTTCATGCATATTTCTTGAAAGTCTCATAATGGCCTTTCTTTTGTGTGTTTTACGGTTTTTTGTTGGATAATATTATAGAACAAACATTTCCAAAGATAACAGTATATCTTTTATACTGATAAACATATATTAGGTAGGAAATTACCCGATTTCATGATTTTTAATATTTAGTTAACGCTAATTTATGCATGCTGCTAATTAATTTATGACTAAGCGAAATATATCAATGGAAAGCTCATTACATTCCGCTTTTATTGATATTCTCCATGTAAAAAGTTTCCAAGCAAAATATTAAATGGCGAAGAGTTTAAGTTAATGCATATTTCTTGAAAGTCTCATAATGGCATTTCTTTTGTGTGTTTTACGATTTTTTATTTGATAATATTATAGAACAAACATTTCCAAAGATAACGGTATATCTTTCATACTGATAAAACATTATATTAGATAGGTAAACTTGTACGGGGAGCGGAGCGGGTGGGATCTACATGGTGTGACGTCACGGGCGATGCATCAGGCCTTGTCATCTCGGTGGCCACGGTTGTAGCCGGTTTCGCCTGTTTGGATGAGAGTCGGGAACAGAGTCTCAGTTAACACGACGAGGAAAAATACACGAGTATATATTAATAGACAAGTGAATGTCTTATATAGGGAATGGATTCCTAACGAGGAGGAGAAAACTATACACCAACCTGTTTGGATGAGAGCCGGGAACAGAGTGAGGGTTAACGGCTCTGTGGGGTGGGTGGTCCTCCCGCGCGGGAAAAAATCAAATGTTCGAAATAGACACTTCACGACTTAATAATATCGACATGGAATGCTTACTAACCGAGTGAGATTATGCAGGTAAAAGGAATACTTTATGAACAATAGTGTAATAAAGTTTGTCAATCGATGAGGAAAATTTCGACGGAAAAGAACAATTTAACTCTCGTTATTAACTCAAAGCTGAATTAAGCCTTCGCACTATTTTCCCAGGGGAAAAGTGCTTCTAGAACCTTCTGCGGATAAAAAGACGTGTATAATTTTAGCGTTATCGCGGACACGTACTGATGTCCTGGGCTTCCGGAAGGTCTTTACTCTGAATCCTCAAATTACCCTAAGAATTTAATGTTGTTGATTCATAGATTAACGTTGTTCTTGAGTCTCGTTGTCATTTGTTTTATGAGAAAACAAATCTCGCGAATTTAACTGTCCGCAGAGATAACTGGTTTGAGTTGGTTTTACGGGGGGGGGGGGAGAACGAATGATGGAAGAGAAAGGAAGGGGGGGAAGAAGAGAAAGAACATGAAAGATCTGTTACAAGGAATAAAACTCACCATCTACCCACCTGTACATACATATGCTCACCGAGCCTAGAATGAAAAAAAATATTGTTCTTAAGACATTACACATATCAAAATCCTGGCATTACACGTCTGGTGGCGTTAATACTTACATTTCTACATCCATGATTTCAGGAAAGTTAGAAGGGGCTATCTGGAGAGTCTGTGTCATTTTGTGTCTTCATTTGCGTTAAATTATGGCTCTAAATGAACAAATTACAAAAATATCATCCGAGTGGCGACCTATACTAAGATCGCCAATTACTGTTTATGTTCAGAGTGTCCTCCCGCCGTCGTTGTCGCGCGAAAAAAAAAGAAAAAAAAAAGAGTAGTGAAATTTGAAACCGTATAGCCCAGGGGTTCCAAAACTCTTCAGCTCATCGACCCCCTTTACCTTTACCTTTGATACCTTTGAAGAATCTTGCCCGTTATCGGCGAAGTTGAGGTGGGCCTCCACTCATTCCAGGTGTAGTATCCTCCCTGTTCCTTGCCTCCAAGACCACTGAAGGTAAAGTGTTGTCA
>JACEEZ010007182.1:62500-142500 GCA_016584305.1 Chionoecetes opilio
AAGTTTGGGTCTTAAATTTTTTCGGCGGGTGTCTGTGTCGTGGTTTTAAACCCTCCCCCCAAAGGGGCCGGTTTTCCCCCTTTTCTCCCCTGGGCTTTATTTCCCCGCCAGGGGCCCCCTGGCCGGACCCTGGCGGGCCACGTTTTAAGCTGAGATGGGGGGGATGGTTACGTATTTCCCCCACCCCACCCCCTCCCCCGCCCGGCCCCCCCCTTGGGCCGGTGGGGGGGGGTTCGGGGGTTTCCCTGGTCTCCCAAAAGGGGTAAGCTTAATGGGCGGGGGTTTTACGTGGGTTTTTCCCAGCCACGCCCCTCCCCCGCCCGGCCCTCCCATAGGCCGGTGGGGGGGGGTTTTTCTTTTGGTTCCTGGTTGCCACGTGTAAGCTGAGAGGGGGGGGGATGGTTACGTAGTTCCCCCGGGCCACGCCCCCCCCCCCCGGACCCTCCCATGGGCTCGTGCGGGGGGTTTGGGGTCCCTTTGGTCCCAAACCCCCCGGGCCCTGCCACGTGTGCGCTGAGTTTGGGCGGATGGTTTACGTCGCTCTTGCTGGTGCCCAACCTTCCCCGCTCCCCCCCGGGACCCCCCCAATGGGCCGGGTAGGGGAGTTGAGCTTTCCCTGGCTGCCACGGCGACCCCCCCCCCCCCCCCCCAACCATCCATTCCCTGGGGGTGGGGCCCCAAGTGCGTTTTGGCATGCGGTGGGGTTTTTTTTGGGCGTTTTCGTTTTGCGTCTAGCCCCTTCCCCCTCACTTTTTTACCCTTTTTTTCCCAGCGGTAAATTGGGGGGGCCCAGGGCTGCTCGGGGTCTTTTAGGTCCCGGGGCCCAAAACCAGTTGCTCCTCGCACGCCCCTTTCCTTCTGTCGGCCCTTTTTTCGTCCCGCCGATTCCCCGGGTATGCTGGGGAGGGGTTGCGGTCATCCTCCCGGGGGGGGGTGTCCCCTGCTTTACTGGCGAGGCCTATGCGGGACCTAAAGGGGTGGGGGTCAAAGGGTTTTGAATCTCGCCAAAGCAGCCACTTCCGCTGCCCCTGGGGGGCCCGGGTCTCTGGGTTCTCGGCTGGGCCTCGCCAAGTGCCCATCTCCTCCTCGTCTCCCCCTCCCGACCCCCCCTCCTGCTTCCCATGGTTTCGGCGTCGATCGTGCTGCGGTGGAGGATTGGCGGTCTCCTCATTCCCTCCCCATGACCGCAAAACCCCCGGGCCCGGGGGACTTCCCGGCTGGGTCTTTTGGCTCCTACGGTTTGGTCAGGCTTCCCCGGGGCCTTCCCCCACCCTCACCCCCGTGCCCCCGGGGTTGTGGGTTTGAATGTCTTAAATAAAACCCCTTTTTCATGGCAAAAAAATGGAGGGCCACTTAATTTTCGGGGCCCCCCATCCCCCCAAAAACACCGAGGCGTCGCGGGTCCCCATCGCCTGCTTCCCTCTCCCCGGGTTTCCTCCTTCTGAGTCTTTTGGTATCGAGGATGACTACCTGGTTTCTCCGACGGACAAGGGGATGCGGGCCCCTCCCCCGTCCCAAGGGGAACGAGGGTTTTGGGAACTTTCCCCCCCCTGGCTTCCTGCCCGGGCCGGGGCCCTTCCCGCCTTTTTTCTGAGGTCCCTTCTGGGTTTGCATTTCCCCTCGTCCCGCGGGCGGGGGGATCCTTGGGACTCCCTCCTTTTTCCCTCCGTCCTGAAAAACCGGGGAAACCGATCCCACCGTCGTTGCTTGTGAACGGTTGACGGGGGTTTTTTGCCATGGGTCGGGGAGGACGGTTTCCGGGGGTTTCAGTTCCGGACTTGGGGGTTTGCGCCCGCCCCCGGGGGGGAGGGGGGACAACCCCCTTCCCTCTACCCCCGGGAAATTCCCTTTTCTCGCCTAAAACCCCCCTCGAAGCACCCTTGGGTTTTTCCTTTCGGCGGCCGTTTTGGATGCTCGGGCCCTTTCCCTTACGGGCTAAACCTTTATTTTTGGTCAGGGATGGTTTCCCCCGTGCGTGGGGGGAAACCCCAGGATCCAGGGGGGTTTTTCTCTCGGGGGCCCAAAGGGACCGGTTCCCCTTTAATAAAGGCCCGGGCCTGGACCCTGCCGAAGTGGGGGAGGGGGGGTACCACCAGGTGACCCGGGGCCCTTCTCCGCCCGGGGGCCCCGACCCGGTTCCCCCGGGCCCCTCTGGTGGTTTTTTCCCCCGTGTGATGGCTGATTTTTCCCCCGGGGTGCCCCCTTTTTTCCCCAAGGACCTCCCGTGGGGGGCGCCCCGGGGGAAGGGGGAGTTTTTTTCGCCGGGATTTTTAAAAGGGGCGGCAAAAGCCCTCCCTTTGACCTCTTCTTTTTCCCTTTCTTCATTCGCTGGCGGAGGGCCCCTCCCCTCGCCGGGACCCCTTTTCCTCTCCCCGGCCCCCCGGGGTCGGATGTCTGTCGGGTTTTGCCCCAAACCCCCTGGGGATGCTTTCGGCGCCTCCCTCCCCCCAAACCGGCCCCCCCTCCCCTTGACAGGGGTCATGCCCCCTTGGCTCTTCGGCCCCGGCTTTTGGGGGCCCTGCCGGAGTGACTCGACAGCAGATTCTCCGGTTACCCCTTTCCCGTTTGGGAAAGGGCCCTTGTCGGGGGCCCCCCTTGCAGAAATGTTTTTTCTCCCCTCCCCCCCCCCCGTCACTCTGGTGTCTACTCCCGGCCCCCCCGGGACCGTCCCCGGCCCGGGGGGGTTCCCGGGGAAGGGGCCCAGCAGTTTTTCGTGGGGGCTCTTCTCGTCGGGAGGGGCAGCCCAGGGTGTTTCCCCCCGGGGTGGTTTGGCCCCCCAGGACCCTCGTGGGCCCAAAAAACCGGGGGGGGCCTTTCCCGGGTTCGGGGGCCGGGGTTTCTGGGGCCCTTTTTCGCTCGGGGCCCGCAAACTGTCCACAACCCCTTCCCCCCAAGGGCCGCTCTCGCTTCTGAGCCCCCCTTCCGGGGGTCCGGGTTCCGGGTTTCGGGCACCCCGGGCCCCGCAAAAGGGTTTGGGCCGCCAGGGGGGTTTTCGAAACGTTTTTCTTGGCCCGGGGAATTGCCCTACCGCCCCTTCGGCGCCCTCCTTTTTGGGACGCCGGTCCCCAAACAGTGCTCCCGCCCACGTGTCGGACAGCACTCCTCCCGGGGGAGTGGAGAAGGGCCCCGGGGGAAAAGGGCCCTTTCCCTTTTCCCCCATTTTTATCGTACCCAAGAAAAGGGCTCTTCGAAGGGGCGGCTTAACTTGGACCTCAGCCCCCCTAAACGGATTTGTGCGCAACCCCCGGTTTCCGTATGCTGACCTTTGGGCCCCGGTCCCCCTTTGGTTTAGGCAAGGGGCCCGGATGGCGTCCCTCGATCTCAAGGACGCCTACTGCATGTCCCCCTTCATCCCCGGGGTTTCCCGGGGCTTCCTGGGGTTCCCCGGTTGGGGGTCGGGCACGTGGGCATTCCCAGACTGCCCCCTTTGGCCTCCCCATCGCTCGGAAAGGGTTTTTTTCGGGGGGCTCCCCCGGGGGTGGCTCAGCGGAAAGGGGTCCCGCAGGGGTTTAATTGCCCAATTATTTGGGGGCGATTGGCTGGTTCCGCCCCGTTTTCCCGGAGGAAGGGGTTCGCATTTCTTTGGGCGAGCTTTGGGGGGGTGGCGGGGGAGATGGGGGGGGGTTTCCCAGTCAACAAAAGGGAAAATGTCCCTTTCCCCCCTCCCCGCATTAAATTGGGTGGGCAGCAAAAGGGGCCCCGGTTTGCGGGGGTCCCCATCTCGGGGGAAAAAAGCGGCCAAAAACTTCATCCAAAGCCTCTTCCGGGCCCCCGGTGTCCCCCTTTTTTGTCAAAAGGGGCATTTGGGGGGTCCCTTCTCGGCTCCTTAAAATTCGCCGCAGAAGGGCACTCCCCCGGGCCGTCTTTGTCTCCGTCGGGCCCTTGTCCCGGGGGGTGAACCCCAGCCGGTTCCCGGTGCGGCCCCCCGACTTGCTCCCCGGGCCCCCCCCCTCCCCCCGGCCCCCACCCCTACTGGACGAGGGGTTTGGTTTTAGGGCGGTTTCCTCCGCGTGGCCCGGGGGGGGCTGCCTCCCCCCCCCTAAAGGGCTTCGTGATTTCGGATGCGTCGGACGTGGGTGGGGCTACCAAACCTCCCACGGCCGGGAGGGTTTTGGGGGGGTGGTCCGGGGGGACGCAAATCCACCTTTAACTTTAAGGAGCTCTGGTCCCCTTCTCTTTCCCCCGATCGAACCCGATCCCAGAATCGAGGCCTCCCGCTTCAGATGGACAAACCCTGGGCGCGGGCCCCCTGTCCTGCCCGCCAAGGGGCTTCCCGATCCCCCTTTTTTTGCCCTTTCGGGGGGCAGATCTTTGGCCTGGCGGCCCGTTTCCACCTTATCTGTCTGCCCCGGTTCCTGCCGGGAGTGGGAATGTGTTTGGGCCCCACGCACGTCTCGCTTCCAGGGGTCGTCCCGGAGAGTGGGGCTTCAACCCGGGGCCCCTTTGCGGGGTCTCTGTCGGCGGTGGGGCACTCCGGGGGGGACCCCCATTGGGGTCCCCCCGCTCTGCCCCAAATTTCAGGCCTTTTTTACAGGGGGACCGGCAGTGCGGGAAAGGGCCCCACGGCCCTCACGGAAGATGGGAAAAGGTGGGGCCATGTTTACCTGTTTTTGCCCCACCTGCACCAGTGTCCTCCTGAAAAGGGATGCAACAAAAATGGGGGTTTCCCACAGGGGGGGGAAGGTACCTGGTGGCCTCCTTCTGGCCGGCCCCAACCTGGTTCTTTCCCAACTGAAGGCCCCCGGTTTTCCCTCCCCGGTTCCTCTAGGAGCCCTCGCTTTGTTGGAGGAGCTCCCCCGGCCCAGGCTTCTTTCCCCCCTTTAAGCTAACCCCCTGGGTTTTTTTCCCTTTCCTCTCTTTCCTTCCGGGGCGGTCCCCCGGCGCGGTAAGCGGGGGACCAAAGTTTTGGGGGCTCTTCCCCCCGTCCTCCCAAAGAGCCCGATCAGTCTCACTGGGAAGGCCCCTTTTAGTCGTTTTCCCCCCCTCCAAAGGCCCCCCGCGACGTCCCCCTGAATCGGTCGTCCCTGGATTTCCCCTCCTTTCCCCGGCCCACGACCGTGGGAGGTCCCCCGCTACTCTCTCCACTAAACCCTTTCGGCCCTGGCGACCCCCTAAAATCGGGTTGGGGGGTTTTGGGCCTGGACCCGGGGTTCTGTGAAACCCGGTTGAGGGGGTTTTTTCCACCCAAAACCCCCCCCCCCCGTCCCCTCATCCCGGGCCCTTTTTGGGGCCCGGGAAGGTTCTCCGGGTTTCCCGCAGGGGGGACCATTTTGGGGGGGACGCTTTCCGGACCTCGCCTCCTTCCGAAGGCCTTGTTCCGGGGGGCCCTGGCTAAAAGGGGTTTTTTGGGGTTCTCCCGCTGAGGGGGCTGAACCCCCTTTCCCCCCGTGGAAAGACCTTCTCGGCGGGACCCGGCTCCCCCTGTCTCTCTCTCCCTCTCGCCCCAAAGGTTTCTGGGGGAAAAACGAGCGGGAGGCCAAACCAACCCCTTTTTCCCAAACCCGGGCCCCCCGTTCCCCGGTTGGTCTGCTGGGGACGCCGCACACCCCTTGTGCCCGGTTTTTCCCCCCCCGGGGCTCCCGGGGTTACCTGGATGCTTCCGAACCCGGGGGTGGACCTGCAGTTCCCGTTTCCCCGATTTCCCGTCACTGGTCGTCCCCTCAACCCCCCGGGGGTTGCCCGGCCCCTTTCCCGGGGCGTCATCGAGTCGGCGGAACCCGGGTTAAAGCCCCTCGCGCCCATGAAAGTCCGGGGGGTTGCTGCTCTCTGGCCTTCCTCCGCACCCATTTCCCTTTGGAAAAAGGTTTCGGGAAGGGGGCAGTGGAAATTTCGGCCTCGTGCTTTTGTTGGGTCGTTACCTGTCCCACTCCGTCGTTTGGGCCCCCCCCCCCGTGGGCCCGGGGAAAAAAAATTTTCCCCCCGTCCGGAGGGGGGTGGGGTGGTGGAAAAGCCCGGGGTCCCATTGACGTCTCCGCTTGATTGGGGGGGGGTATACTAGTGGTATCGTTTTTTTCTTGGGGCAGTTCTTTTTTTGGTCCCCCCCGGGGGGCCCGGGGGCTTCCTTTCCCCGTCCCCCAATGGCAGGGAGCTTAGTGCACCCAGTCTAAAGGGGGGCCTAAAAAAACGGCTTTTAAGTATGAAAAAAATATTTTTTGGGGTTTTCCCCGGGCAGAGCTAGTGCAAAGGCCTTTTGGGCCCCCCAACCCCTTTTTTCCCCGCCAAGTTTTCAGCCCCCCCTCCCCCGGGGGTGGGTTTTTGGGATGGGTTTTTAAAGGTTCCCCACCCGGGTGGGGGGACAGCCGGCCTCGGGCAGATGGCACGGCGTTGGGCCAAAACTATTTTTTCCCTTTTTAGATTTAAACTTTTGTGTGCCTGGTAAAGTAAACCCGATGTTTGGGAATTTGGGCCTGTATCCCCCCGGGTTTGGCCCCGGGGGGCGATCTTTCCTATCCTATAGCTTAGTGCCAAAACTCTGTCAGGACCCAAAAATAGGGTTTTTTATAATTCAAAAGGCCGGGCATTTAAACACTTTTTTGACATTTTGGGCGGGGAAAAAACCCGCCAGTTTTTTAAAACATCAAAAAAAACCAATTCCCAAACCCTTAAAAATAACCCACTTAAAAGTTTTTAACCCAACCCCCCAAACTAGCCTTTAAATAACCCCTATTTTTTTTTGTTTTCCCCATTTTATTTTTACTTTTAAATTAAAACTCGTTCTGACCCGTAGAAACAAAAGAAAAAGGGAAAAAACCCGACCCAGGGCATTTTAATTTTGCCCCGGGGCGACAACTGCGGGAAGGGCGAGGGCTACGGCAGGAGTACCGTGGATGACGTTTTCGGGGGGATGAAAGACGTGTTATAGAGACGGATGAATGGTATGCGTATGGCAGGGGCTAAAAATGAGGTGAATATAATGAAGTGATAATGTGACAACCAGAATTTAGAGATTTTGTGGAACTGAATGCTGATATTGCGTGCATGGGAGTGATATTGGATTGATTGATTGATTAATCCCAAAAAAAGGTGGAAATGTCCAGACATCAGAGGTCACATGGCACTAGGGCAAGCATAAAAAGTGAAGAGGTTATAGAGAAAGAGTGAAACGGTGCGGGGAGTGCACATGTTGGATTATGATTTCTTATTACTCGGAAAATATTAATGAATTCTTGTATTGAGCAGTAATGTTTTAAGTGTAGGAATATGATTGGAATAGAGATTATGTTCTCATGCCCAGGTGGTGATTATTGCGCAGTGTATACCAAGGTTACAGCGCAGTGCTTGTGCGTGCGGGGAATACATGATAGAGTGTGTGGCAAACTGCATCCCGTGCGTGCTGACTGAATGAATAATACAAGCCAAGGTGTGCCGGGAAACCCTAAATGGACCCTTTTACTCTACTTGAGGAAACGATAGATTGGAAATCTTCAAGACTCATATAGTAGGGCATGATGCTGGTTTTCGATGTGAACAGAAATTTTTGATGATGCACCATTTTAAGTGGAGGAAAATTTGTGCGCCCTAAAACGACCGGCGCCATGCTGTGACGTCAACAACACAGGGTTGTCAAGCGGCCGCAGCGGGCCGCTCCACAGTAACATTAACTTGCATTACCCCTACTACCGCCAAGATGGCCAATAATCCTCCTTCAAGTTTTGTGGAAAGGTTTTAAACTGTTTGTGATATATAAGTTATAGTTTATAAGGAAGAAGTTATTAGACAGGGACAAGTGCCCATGACAACAGGCAAGTGATAAACTTTAGGCATCGCAACTCCTTACAAAGAGCTCAAATGAACCTACAATGACATGTAGCCTACAGCTAGATAGATATACGAATCATAGAAGAACAGGTAGAATGAGAGCGCCTTCCCCTGCACACACACACACCTAAGAAGTAAGCAAGTGGTAGGGACACATTACGTACCTACCAGTTGCTTACCTTTTGACGAGGCTCTGTTATGACTCTGTTTTCTTGGTTCCTCTGCACATCAGCCATTACCTCAGGTCTTCTCTTTAGTGTTGTCCGAGAAAGAGCACCAGTAATATAGCACCTGGAATATCAATTTCGCGCAAATAACTCGAAATTCTTCCATCGCCGTATTTTTTCCCTTCATAGGTCCCCCCGCGGCGACCCCGACTTATCCCCACAAGAACCGATGTAAGCAAACCGTGACGTAGTTATGGGTAGGGTCCATTGCATAATATGTCAAGGCAATCTATTTCTATCAATGCGCACTACACATGCACACAAACTCATCCTTAAAGGCAGACTTACTTTTGAGGCACAGAGAAGCAATAATTCCCGGTACTCCTCAAGGATAATACGAGTAGGAAAACAGTCTCCTTGGTCCTCCTCGTCCCATCACAACGGTGCACACAGCTTCACGTGGCCTGCTGCACCGCTGCTGACTCCTTGTACCACCTGTGTGCAATGCATGGGTATAGCGTTACCCAGATGCCTTACTATCGCTTCACAAATTAAATAATGATGATAACACAAATGATAATGATAAAAATAATAGTAATAATAAGAACACTAAATAATATTTCATAAACTTTTATAGTCCCACAGGGGTAAGTGAAACGCGGACGGCGTCACCCGCAGAGTTTTCACCTACACTTTCTTCTCTGTACCGACTTTATTCGCTCATCCTACATTTCTTCATTCTCATTTCATTCTTCATTGCTCATTTCTTCACTCATCATTCTACCTACCCTAGTACCCTAAATGAAGACTAGCCCCCTCCAAATGGATGTTCGCACCCTTAGGGCAAAAAGGCACCCACTGACAGGTGATCTGCCAGCCTAACTACTGACATGAGGAACGGTATAGAGGTGGTGTTGAAGAGTGTGCACAGAGGCCGTGAATGATGATGGGCGAGGGAAAGGAAATGAAGGGATGAGAGATACATAGATGAAACCTCAGGTATGGATGGATGTGGTGTAAGGGCGGGATGAGCTTACGGCAGGAAATAACCCAAAGACCCTACATGAATCAAAAACAACAAAAAAAAACGTGTAGGGGCTTTGAAGATAACGTGCGACAAGATCCTCAGCGCATGTGCAGGCTGGCCGCGTCTCGTGATTGGTGTAGCGTTGCACAGCTAGCTGCTAGACAGCTGCTCCTCTCCATCAGCTGGCAGGACGTAAACACAAGCATGTGAGCCAAAGCTTCAACACAATACCGTCATCCGCCTCAACTGTCCTCTCGGGAAGAATAATCAGCCCCCGCGACTGTGATTGAGTGACAGGTGAACACGAGGGAAGAATATCGCCGATCGCTACATCACTGCCCTTCAACAACAACACAAGCTGCAGGTGTGGACTTGGCTGGCCTGTCAGAACCTACGATCGAGGGGGGTGCAGTCAGTTCGTACACAAAATTTTTTCGTACACCAGTTTGATTCGTACACCAAAAAGTAGTTTCGTAGTCTATATGAAACCATAGTCGTTTCGTACACTCAGCTCATAGTTGAACTGATTACTAGATACGAAACGAACGACACCAGGTATGTACGAAAATACTCAAAATCAGTGTACGAAACAACAAACAAAACCTAGGTACGAAACTCCCTGTAACCAATCGAGGAGTTATCAGCCATCAGATGGGATTGCATAAAATTAAAAAATACCCAAATTGCGATGGTAGAGCAGCAACAATGTGTTGGAGATGTGGGCAGCCCGCCCCACAAGCATCTTTATCTGCTTCATACTGCTGTACTGGGAATTTTTTGGGTCAAGATCGGTTTAAGGTTTGCCGTAACACTTTTCAATGGTATACAATAACCTAGCGGCATACATAACTAATGCGGGCATTATTTTTATTTTTTCGCTTATCAACAAAATTTCTTTTATTTCCCAGTTCTGCACCATACCTCGCCAAATATTGGAGTGGCCAGATACTATGAAGTGGATCTGGGCTCCAAGCTGGCCCTAATACTCACGTTTTCTTTTTAGAAATGAATGTTAAGATTCACAGTATTTACTTCGGAGAATAAATGAAAATTTGATTTTCTTACATATAAAATAAACACTCCTGCGGCCCCGTGGGAAAAACCCTACTACTTTCATTGTCTGCAAGATTCTACTGGGTTTTTTCAGCCTCCGACGCAACAATTCTTTGTCTTGAAACGATATAAGTGAGAGTAATTTGAAAAATGAAAGAAAAAAAAAACTAGCAAAACTAATGCTTGCCACTGAAATAATGTATTTTGTATATTTCAGGCAAGCAGTCATGGACAGGACCGTGGGTGCTGTGTCTGCCGCAGCCCTCCTAACGACAGGTGTTGCTGCATATGCATTGTACAAGTGGTTGGAAACAAGAAACAAATTAAAACAATATGTTGAGAAATACGATGATAGTAGGGAGGTGCAGAGGCAGCTAGTTCATCATTACGGCTCTTTAGAAGATTTACCTGAGCTGAAGGGAATAATATCACAAGGAACAGACCACTATCATGCCAGACTCTCACAGTTTTGCAGTGAAGCGTGTGCGAGGCATGGCGTGACCAAAGGGCGAGTGCTGGACGTGGGCTGTGGACCGGGCGGCTTGTCGTTTCATCTCAGCAGTCACTTTCAGAAAGTGGTTGGTACTGATGTCAGTTACTCAATGATTGCAGCTGGACAACAATTAAAACAGTTTGCAGAAAATGGGGTTCCCTTGAGCAATGAAGGAGGCAAACATATATCTTTTGTACGTGTGAGGGTTCCTGAGTGTGCCTCAAGAGAAAGGGTGATATTCTGGGACGAAGATGCATCTGCTCTCTTTTACACAAGTGGCAAATTCAACTGTATTATTGTATCCAACACCATTACAGATATGGATGACCCAAAGGCATTCCTTGAAACTATTTCAAGTTACACTGAGCCTAATGGATTATTGGTTATCTCTGATGCTTACAACTGGTTCAATGGCCCTGAAGAACAGTTAGGAGGTGAAGGAGAGAGTTTAACTCAGTCTGTATTATTGAAACTCTTAGAAAAAGATTGGACTTTTGAGGAGGAGACAAATATGCCTTTTTATGTTCCAAGATGTAAACGCCTTGCTTTAGTTGGTAATGCACAAGTCAGTGTGTGGAAAAAAAACCCTGAAGATGATTAAGATGATGTCACAAGTGCCATCCAGTTCTAGACGGGTTCTTGTTAACCGTTCCCATGATGTTATTCTAAAGATTATTTTCATCACCGCATGGGTTCAACCTCACGTAGGCGAATGGTTGGATTATCCAGGTTATGTAAAATTATGGATGAAACAAGTTTGACCAAAGTTTTGTCAATGAAATATACAAAGCTGCATATTGTTTTACTGAGTGATTATTAGCTTTTACCTCTGTTGTTTAGTGGATCGTAGTTTGATCGTTTTGTCTTTGGAGTAATTATACAAAATCAAACAAAATGTAACATTTCAAGGTAATATAATTTACCAAATCTTTTTAGTTGAGAATGCAGGATACATTTGTAGATTCATAATGCATATAAAGAAATAATCGAGTCAAAATGTGACTCAATGCATAATGCAAATGATATCAAATGACTATCATTCACACAATCAGTACTTGCTTAGGATTTCCTAAGAATTGCTTCTTTGGTAAGCAAAAATGTAGTACAATTGCTTATTCTGCAAACATAAAATAGCAAGGTATATATACATATAAACGTTTATATACAGTATGCTCGTGATGATAAGTGCCGATACATTTTTACGAAGCCTACTCGTATATCAAATTCTCGTATAACTAAGGTACTAAAACTTGTGCTGAACGGGTATACGTTCCTGACCACTGACAAGGTTGATTCATGACCTTATGTTTGTTCACTTCCAAGTAGGTATAGGCTAATATATATATATGCAGCATTTAAAAGATAAAGTTGTATCCTATGATGCAGAATTGACCTATACACAAAAAAGAGTGAAGAATAAACACCAAGACAACAAAAAAGTGACATGTAGAAAGTGAGATGATGTAGAGAATATTTAGCCACTCCCCCCATGCCGCTAGCCCTTGTGTACACCAACTGAACTGTCACAGCTAATACCTAGTTCCCATTCCTACATAGATAGACGCACATCTAAACAACAATAGAAAGATAATGCTTTGTTGAATGACGTAGGGGTTAGTTAATCGCAAAATTGAAGAGATATAAACAGATAATGCCCTACAAAAACTTGCATCATCGAAATAAATGCTCGCACAACAAAGATGGAAGCAAATTCATGAATCTCGTATCATCAAATTCTCATCTATCGAATGCTCGTATAACGCGAGCATACAGTATATATATAATTATGATTTTGAGTATAGTTTTAGACACTAGCAATATTTTCTTCATATACATCGCCGTGTCTATAGAGAAAAATCAGCAATCAGTGTTGCCTTTCTGAAACTTAAACTCTCTTGGACAAAAATCTAAACTAGAACTTATATGATACTTTTCAAAATACACTCCTTGTCTGTAGCTGGACATCATCTTATACTTGCTAGCACAAAAGCCAAAATGTAAATAAAGTGACTGTGCTTTCCTGTTCATGCTATGATTTGTGAACTTCAAACCTTCATCTACAGTCTGTGCAAAAAAACTTAGGATGCCAAAAAACTTGGGGCGGGAATAACGTCCTTAGCTGTTTTGACAATTTTGGTGGGAGCGATTGAATTTTTTTACGTTTTTTGTATATCTGGCAGTGTATTAGGGTTTCTGCTGTAGATTCCTCGCTCCTGCCCGCTCTGGATCTTCCAAGTCATCATAGGAAGAGGTTGTGTTTGGTTCTCCAACCTTCCAACACCCCCGTTCGCCCCTCCATCTTCTACCGCCTCCTCCAGGTCTAATAAAGCATTATGCAGGACAAATCTCCATCAATTGTGAAGAAGACACATATAGTAACCTTGTATCGAAGTGGGAAAACAATTGGCCAGATAGCGAGGGAGATGTGTGTTTCCAAACATACCGTCTCGGTGTAGTGCAGGCGGGCGCAAGTTAGTGAGTTAGAGATTGTTTTGGCGTGGAAGAAAGGGTCAGGGCGGTCAAGAAAAACTTCAAAGAAGACTGATCAACTGCTCATTAGGTTTGTTGATGTCAATAATCATTTTGAGCAGTTGATAAGTCTTCTTTGAAGTTTTTCTTGGCCGCCCTGACCCTTTCTTCCACGCCAAAACAGTCCTTAACTCACCATCTTGCGCCCGCCTGCACCACACCGAGACGGTATGTTTGGAAACACACATCTCCCTTGCTATCTGGCCAATTGTTTTCCCACTTCGATACAAGGTTACTATATGTGTCTTCTTCACAATTGATGGAGATTTGCCCTGCATAATGCTTTATTAGACCTGGAGAAGGCGGTAGAAGATGGAGGGGCGAACGGGGGTGTTGGAAGGTTGGAGAACCAAACACAACAACCTCTTCCTATGATGACTTGGAAGATCCAGAGCAGGCAGGAGCGAGGAATCTACAGCAGAAACCCTAATACACTGCCAGATATACAAAAAACGTAAAAATATTCAATCGCTCCCACCGAAATTGTCAAAACAGCTAAGGACGTTATTCCCGCCCCAAGTTTTTTGGCGTCCTAAGTTTTTTTGCGCCGACTGTATTTGTGCTTCACTGCATCCACTCTGACACTGCCTTGTGATTCATGTGCTGAGTGATGGCAAGTAATGGAACAACTTCAGAATGATAAGTTATAACCATCTTGAATGAAAATCAAGGCTCTGTACATACTAGTAAATGATTTTGTCCAGAACAATAAGTTAATATACATATACTATCTTGAAAAAAAAAGTACATAAGTATTAGTAAATAAAGTTGTTAGTTTCTTTTATAATTGATAAATATTTATATGAATGCCCTGAAATATTGAAAGCAAATAATTAAAACATTAACAACAAAGATTAAAAATGCAGTTAGTGAGAAGTTGCTCAACTACTCAAGCTAAGCACCCTAATGTCAGTAACGGATCTGGTGTTGCCAATGTCCACCCAGAGAGCTGAATAGCGGTCAGTCTAATTACAACTAAGAGAATCATCTTACTGTGCGTCTTATGCTAAGGAACTTATATGAGTCGTACATAACAAAATGACATATTTCAAATACTTTATCTTCAAATACTTTATCTAAAATAAAAGTAATGTGTATATTACAATTTTTTTTTTTTTTTGGATTTTGCAGAAGATACTGATTTTGCTCTTTACTGGATAGGATTAAAGATTTTGTTTATAGTGAATAGGTCTAAAGTACGCTTCATTTATCTAAATTTATCGAGGACAACATCTGATCGGATAAAGACTGATTACTATCACTGTTCTGAGATTTGTCCATTGAATTACATCTGACCTTCATTAATTTATCTTCGTTCTCTTCTGAGCCCGGGGTAACACACTCTGTCTCTAGTCTGGGGCTTAACGGGCTAGTCATGTTGTCTGTGTTTGTGGTATCTACGGTATCTACTGTACTGTCATCTACACTAATGATGTCGCCTATTTTGTTACCTGTGGTGGTGGAATCAGGTGTCCTACTTTCTGTGTTTCCTTCCTGAGGCGTCATGGCAGTGTTGTTGTTACTGACAAGAGTTGACTGAGAGGCACATTGTGAGTAGGCAGGAGGTAAGGATGATATGTTCAGCAATCTCTCAGACTCTTTACAAGGATCAGGTTGCTGTAGTCTTGCATCTGGGTGTTGCAACAAGCCTCCCACCGCTCCTTCAGGCTGGCTCTCAGGTACTTGGTGTGGAGCTAAAAAGTCTTCCAATCCACCTTCCGCATTCAGCTGTAGGGTGCCGGAGCGAGTGGCTGGGTAAGGTGGCAACATAGACATGGCCTCTTCATAGCTTGGTGGTTTCTCTGTTACCATAAAATAATCTGGTGGCCTGCTCTGGGAGACCGAGGCGCATGGGGAGCGGGACTGGGTTTGACCACGCACCATGGGCACAGTGATCACGTGAAGATCTCCGGCACCATCTGAGCTGACCTTAGAAAGCAAACAAGAACACTATTATAATAACATAAGAAAATAAGGAAGCTACAAGAGGCCTTGAGACCTATATGAGGTAGTTCCTGTTACTTAACTCTACCTATATCCACCTCTCTTCCCCATCCATGAATTTATCCAGACTCCTTTTAAAGACCCCAATAGACTCCGCATTGACCACCTGACAACAGAGTCCATTCCAATCATTCACCACCCTATTTTTGAACCAGTTTCTCCCTATTTCCTTTTTAAATCTACGCTTTTCAAGCTTGAATCCGTTACTTCTTGTTCTACCCTTCTTACTAGCCGCAAGAACTTTTATTACAGTCGTGTGACAAGATAATGTCAGCTATCATCACAAACCATTCAAACAAAGATTCAGTATTCTAAGAGAGAAAAAGGCTCTATCAATTGTAACATTAAACCTAACCAAGATTGTTGGTTCACAAGCTAAAGATCCAGAGTTTGAATCCTCAATCAGGCACAAACAATTTGGGGATCCCTCCTTTCAAGCTACAACCCTTATTCACCTAACAGAGAACAGGCATGGGACGTTAATCTACAAGCTGTGACCTCCCAACCTTGCTAATGTGTGTGTGTGTTGTCTAAGAGAGGCAGAAGGCCAATAATCCTGCCCTACTGTGGATATGTTGAACCATTACTACAATAGACCAGAAATAGATTACTGCACATCACAACAAGTGGTAAACAAGTGAGACAAAAGATAAATGTTGATGTACAATACAGATCACATCAACCCTTGAATAATTTCCGAGGCCGCCTCACCTCCTGGACGGCAGTAGTGGTGGTGTGGGGGGACGTGAACATCCATCGGCACATCGCAGCAATGATGAGAAAGGAGCCTATGATCACTAGGCCCATGCCAAGGTAGCGCACAGGCTCTATGTAGGCCTGAGCCACACCCAGCCAGTTCAGCAAAACACCTGTCATTACATAAGAACATAAGAAAATAAGGAAGCTACAAGAGGCCGTGAGACCTACACGAGGTAGTTCCTGTTACTGAACTCTACCTACATCCACCTCTCTTCCCCATCCATGAATTTATCCAGACTCCTTTTAAAGACCCCAATAGACTCCGCATTGACTACCTGACGACTGAATCCATTCCAATCATTCACCACCCTATTTGTGAACCAGTTTCTCTCTATTTCCTTTTTAAATCTAAATTACGAAAAAAAATATACATGTAAGAAGTTATACACTTGACAGCAAGCATGAGTGACTATAATTTTACACCTGCTTTGTTCAAGGAAACAGGCATGACACTAAGCTTTAAACCCATGATAGCATTTAAAGTCACAGTATTGGATTCAATGGATAACACAGGATTAGACATAGACAGCTCTGGATTAGACGTTCTGGTTCAGTGAGTTTGCCATCTTTAGTATAGGAAGAAAAACAGGACAGTGAGGAATTCTGGGTAAATTTCCAGATGAACACCGAACTTCCTTTGGTTGATGAAACTTTTATTCTGGTGAGTTTTGATGAGTTTTGAATTAATCTGCTACCTGCTTCTGTCGCAAATCTTATAAAAAAAAATTTTGTGTGTGATTTGCAACAAAAATGACAGAAATACAAATTGAACCTAACCTAAGCGAACCTATACCTTAGTGCCGACCGGGGTAATTTGGTCCTGGTTTTGACAAACTTTGATCTAGTTTCCATATCTATTGAAATAAACAAACAAAAATTTAATACAATCATAGGAGGGTCACTACCTATATGTCATTAAAGTTTGAACAAATTTCCATTATAGCTCTGTTAGCAATACACTGAGAAGTGCGGACCGCATTGTTACACTAAATGGGGTAAATCGGACCTAACTCTGGGGTAAATCGGTCCTATATAATTATAAAGAAACTTTTTTTTCTTCAAAATTTGACAAACCTCCAAAAACTGAAACAATGTTTCATACCTTGCCCATGGACATTATCAAACATTATGTGAGCTGTTCTTCACATTCTCTGGGGAGGCGGAAAAGATGACCAACACGCACAGTCGCACACGTTTGGGTTCCAGTCTTTGAGTTCCTAGTCTTTCTTCTTTTTCTAGGTCTATGTTAGTTTTTCTTTTATAATTTCTAGGCATTGTTATTTAATTTAGTATTATTTTACACTAGGGCCAGAATTCCCTACACAATTGGGAGTGCGGTTTCTGTTTACCTTATTGGATTCTAGGAAACATTCTCTCTATGAGCTTCCGCCACAAAACATTACTTTTGGAGATGACATGTTTGTTTACAGAGAGGCGAGAGACAAGTGTTTACGTGTGCCTCACTCTTCCTCTTGTGACCTGCATCGCCTCTGTTCTTACCTTGCCATGGGCACTTTTTAATGAGGATTTGGCTTTTGTTGGGAGATTAAAACGTGGGGTTAGATTAGATTAGGTTAGTGAGTCAAAAGGTTGGGTTAGGTTGGTTAATTTTCATATCTTCTATACCCTCTCCTTCACATAAAAAAATATTTTATATCTCCAAAAGTAGTGATTTGCGGAGGAAGCTCATAGAGAGAATGTTTCTTAGAATCCATGGTATAAGTGCAGTTTTTTACCAATACACGCTGGGTAGTTTTAAATATCCTAAACGTTTCGTTTTCATCATAAGGAATATTTCTAACCCCTACAACAGCTGGCGGAAATGACAAATAGCACAAGGGGGGTATGGGGGGCTAAACCCCCCCAGTGAGGTTAGGTTGGTAAATCTTTACACTAGGACCGAAATTCTCTACATTCTCGGGAGTATGCTTTGTTTATCATATTGGATTCTAAGAAACGTTCTCTCTATGAGCTTCCGTCACAAGGCACTTCTTTCGGAGACATAAGATGTTTTTAATAGGAAGGAGATCCGAGTGTATAGGAGATATGAAAATTAAACTAACCTAACCCCACCTTTTGACTCACTAACCTAACCTAATCTAACCTAACCCACGCTTTAACCTCCTAACTAAAGTCAAATCTGCATTAAAAAAGTGTCCACGGCAAGGGAAGAACAGAGGCGATGCAGGTCACATGAGGAAGAAGAGTGAGGCGCACGTAAACACTTGGCTCTCGCCTCCCTATGAACAACATGTCATTATCTCCAAAAGTAATGATTTGCGACGGAAACTCATAGAGAGAATGTTTCCTAGAATCTAATAAGGTAAACAGAAACCACACTCCCAATTGTGTAGGGAATTTCAGTCCTAATGTAAAATAATACCGTTAGGTTACGTAATCAATGCCCATGTTAGGTTAGTTAACTAGCAGGGAGGTATGTGGGGGCATAGCCCCCCACTTATGTCGGGAGAGTATTGGTTTATAGGAAGTATTGATTGAAACTGCACATTTACCGTATCCATTAAGGTAAACAGAAATCATACTCTCAATTGTGTAGAGAATTCTGGTCCTTGAGTAAAAATTTACCCTTAATTTATATACTAGCACCCTTAAACTAATTCCATATTAGCATGCAACAAGCTGAAATGAAAGAAACAAGTGCAAATAAGCAGTTAATCTTAATCCTCACCGTGATATGCCGTGGGGGTACATTACACTGGGTCCAATTTACCCCGCGAGTGTCACCGGGGTAAATACGGACCGAAACTGAGCATTGATCATACGAAAATGAGACAAGATAGAGCATTTCTGATATTTCCATGTTGAAGTAGAGGAAAAACACTCTATATACACTTATTTACAAGAATGTACTCCGTCTCGTATTTGAATCCCATGAAAGTTCGCCAAATCAGCTGATTTTGTAAACAAAATTTGCCACAACTTTTTTTTGCTGTCATTTTACTAATTTTCTATTTTGGTTCCTCGGTTCAGCTACATATCGATATTCATATTCATATTAATACTAGAAATGTTAAAATGGTTGTTTTACTACATGGGATATTCAAAACTGTTACACTCTTATTTATAAAGAAACAAACACCAAAGCAAAGATGGCGGTCCGAATAGAACCCGTCCGTTGGAAGGACCGGGTTACCCCGGTCGACACTACCTAACCTTTAGCTATAAAAAAAAAAAAAAAAAAAAAATTCAGACAGAATTGGTTAGCAGATCAATTCAAAACACATAAAAAATCATCAGAAAAAAATTGTTTCGTCCACCTAAGTGAATTCGGTGTTCATCTGGAATAATACCAAAGTCTGAGGCAACGATAGAATGGTGTTGTCTGTTGGTTTTAGCTGTACAGTGGGCAAGCAAAACTACCTCTTCATTTCCTGGGAACCCAATAGGTATAAAATGCAAGATAAAAATTGACATGTATTTCTGCACTGGTACTATACTTTCATATAATACCCAATGTAGAGGCTTTGCTCACCTATACATGACAGTGCAATGCCATATCGGTATGCCTGATGGGTGAAGGTAGGTAAATTTCGCATATGCTGGTCTTGAGACGGCATCTGAAACAGAAAAAAAGAATAATTAAAAGATACATACCCTAGATTTTCTTTATTCAAGAAGCTATATCTAGTATGACTGCAACACTACCTATCAATTCCTAACATTTTTTTTTTTTTAGCTTCTTGAAAATTAAACACCTTGATAAATATTCTTAGAAATCAATCGACCACAAAATAAATCCATGAAATATGATCAGGAATAATAAAAAAAAATGATCCAAAATGTGACACATAAAAAAAATAAAAAATAAATGATGTTGACAAAACAACACACATATGAGTCACTAAAAAAAAAGTACAGTACACTCACGTAATACAAGCATTGTTTAACTCTTTCACACTCAGATATTTCCTTTGCTATATAAAACCCTCTGTTGTTAGCCATAAAACTACGAAAAGTAACTGAAAATACCAAATTAGCTAGTGGACAAGGGTACTAAACAGGTCATATCTATATAACATTAAAAATTGTCTGATGGTAGGAAAATCGCAGTGGAAATTACGTTCTGGGCCTCAAGGGGTTATACAAGAATTTGATGATACGAGATGCACGAATGTGCGCCCTTGTCCACACTAGAAGCAAAGGCTGTTCAATAATACCAGTTTTTGACATTGTGATTCCTTTCTGTATAACTTAAATATAATTTCTTGCCAATGTATCCCTTAAATCACTTGATGGTGAGGTCAGGTTAATAACCCCTTGGGAGGGGGGTCTAGGGGAGCGATGCCCCCCTGATTAGTATGTTCAGATATATTACCGTCAATAACACTATAGTCGTCAGTCACTCGCCACTGCACTAATGTCGCCAGGCACCATATATTACATAGTTTAGCATCACTACAGACTAGTATGTGCCACTGAAGAGGCATGCACTGTAGTTTATATTATATACATCACACTACATGTCTTCAGTGGCACATAAGTCTGTAGTGATGCTAAAATTCGTAATATTTGGCTCCTGGCGACATTAGTGCAGTGGCGAGTGACTGGCGACTATAGTGTTATCTACGGTAGATGTTCAGTGAGTTGTGAGGCACTTGTCAGGCACGCGGCCACGCCCCCTTCTGTATATCGGAGAGGCCCTCGGGAGCCACTCGCCACGATGCAGGATGTGAGCCGTCCTTGCTATAGCATTTTGATAGGGTCATTTAGGCCAAGAAAAACTAGTCAGTGTCACAGAATACGACCGCGCAGTCCTCGTCCATTTTTACCCACACTTTGGCAAGCGCTGAAAACATTAATAGTCTCCCTTGATATCAACATTTAAGCTTAACCTATGTCTAAAGCTTTAAGCACTATGTCTGTGGGCGAGGTAATGGTGCCTAGGCATGGCTGGTGAAGTCATGACACGCTCAATGTTTACAATAACTATTTGTGACTACTTGCCTGTCGTGCATTCCCGCAGTAAACACACCGTGACAGCCACACCCCCACTGCCTACACATAAAAGTTGATGATGAACATTGTAAAATAGAGTACCTTGCATGCAGATGTTGTGTTATCCGAGTTTAGGAATGTTAGCTGCCAGGGTCGTGCATCACCCAGCCTGACATTCCCTCCCTCCCTCGCCCCAGCACAGCAGCCACTGGCAGCCACTGTGACAGCACCGTCGCCTAAGTTCGCCTCTCATCACCCACCTGAGAGGCCACAGAAAACTAGTCTTTTGTCTGCAGGGACTCTGCTATTTTAACCCCTTCACGGCCAGATCTTTCCCTGGCTATATGAAATCGTCTGTTGTTAGCCATAAAATTACGAAACGTGACTGAATATACCAAATTAACTAGTGGACAAGGATACTAAACAGGTCATAGCTATAAAACATTGATTATATTCACTAAAAATCGTCTAATGGTACCCAAATTACAATGGAAATTAACTCAGGCCTCAAGGGGTTAACATCCACCACCACTACACCACCACACCTAACCCACGGATAGTGTGTATTACTTGCACCTGTCAGGATCTTGCTACATCACATAGATAAATTCATGGATGGGGAAGAGAGGTGGATATAGGTAGAGTTTAGTAACAGGAACTACCTCGTGTAGGTCTCGCGGCCTCTTGTAGCTCCCTTATTTTCTTATGTTCTTATGTTATCACCTCACAGGGTTACACGAGTACATTTGTTAGAAAATTGTTCCTTCCACCTACCGTAGAACGTCCACCAATGTTCTTTTTCTTTTGAAATCCGTTTTTTTGACTCGAGCAGCGGTTCTTAAGCTGGGGGTCGTGGTTCATTACCTAGGGGATCGTGGGTCATTACCTAGGGGGCATGAGCCAAGAAAGAAAAAGGAAGAACTGTCAAGTATTTAACTTGGCTCGGCCTTCGCTTTAACATGAAGCTCGCTGCGAGGGTGAGCGAAGTGTGGGTGACAAACTCTGCGGTGACGCCTTGTCAGGTTTCACTTACACTTTAGACTTATGAAATATTTTATACTTTTTATTCGAAAAAAAATGCACTTAAAAAAATGCACTTCGATAAAAATGCACTTTAAAAAAATGCACTTTTAAAAAAATGCACTTCTGTTAACTCTGTGTCTTGTCCATCTGATATTCTCTTCTTCACCTCTCCAAAAGGTGTTTTGGTGTCTCCTCTGTCATGCACTCCTCATCTCCTCTGTTCTCTCCACCTCTCTCATGTCCTGCTCATAAAAAGGATGCCATCAGCATACGCTAAGTAACATCTAACCAAATATCTCGTTTTTTACAATAATTTTATGTTGGCCCCAGTCAGAGCTTATCTAATTTTTGTGAGGAAAAAAAAAAAAAAAAAAAAAAAAAAAAATAACAAAAGGTATTTTGGATCCGGGGCTCTTCATAAAACACTCGAGACTACACAACCCAATGCCCAGGCCTAGCTACACCCCTGCCCTTGATTAACCCTGCAAAGCTGTGTCTAGGTTAAGTCGCCCTTCTGCCGCTGCACGCCTCACAGAAGTGTTCTAGGGTTAAGGAAAAAAACAATGTTCTCGATGCTGTAATATACAATACAATATTGCATTATAACATACAATACCCATACAATTTACGGGATACCTGAAGACAATCAACTAGACTATTAAGTAATATAGCCTAGTCTAGGCCTATTTGTTAATAGCAGTAATGACAGTGATAATCTGCGAGATGTAACTCATTCAAGACTCGATCTTGACTCTTGTCACAGTATTTTTTTTTTTCTCTTTTTTTTTACATTTGTGCCTATAGCGCCTGTAGGCAGTGGTGACCCAGGGCTCGGATGGTAGGCTCTGGAGGTTCACTTGAGGGCTCTGATGGTTGGTCCTCGCCCGTGGTGGCGCAGGCAGGATTCTTATAGTGACGCCTGTGATTAGAGGCTCATGCCGCCCCCGTGTCCTCCGATGCACTCGCAATCGAAGGTAGAGTTGATAGGCAGGGCATGTGTGTGTTCTTAGGCCACTCGACGGTGCAGAAAGGTTTTGGGTTTCTTTGGGGATCGAACTCGGGTCACCGAGAACGCCAGTCGGAGACGCTAACCACTCCGCTACCGCCTCCCCAAGTATACGTACATGGATAAGGGCTAGAAGCACAGGATGTCTTTGAAGCTAAATGAAATGGTTGTAGGAAACAGCTAAAGTTTAACTGACACTTTAACTAACAGGAAAAGTAATCGGCATTACTTGACTAAAGAACAACTACAATAAAGATTGAATATTGTTTGAAGCACAGCATAAACAACATCAATCAAATTAAACTGTTCATAATGTCAGGAGAAATCTATTTCATGGCGATGAATACACTCGTTGATTGCCCCCGTGGCACAGCCAGCCAGTGACCAGTTACTCATCGATGGGGCTCGGTAGTTAAGGAAATTTCATCTCCTATGTCTATTCAAATGTTAACTTTTACTTAACCAAAAATTTCTTATTTTTCTTTTCTTACTAAAGGATAGAATATGTATTAAAGATTATATTATTCATGTACTATCTGCATTTTTATAAATTTTTTATACCTTACACCAGTTTAATACCTTTTGTAGTGTGGCATAAGACAATCTCTGGTCTTTCATGACAAGGATCCACACACACACACACACACACACACACATAGGGTACTCCGTGGTGTAGGAGAAGCACGCTCGGTTCACAACCGAGAAGTCCCGGGTTCGATCCCTGGACGGAGCGGAAACAGATGGGTCGTTTCCTTAAAAAACCCTAGCCCCTGTCCACCCAGCAGTGAATGGGTACTGGGTGTTAGCCGGGGTTTGTGACCTGCTCTCCGGGGTGCTGGCTTCGGCCAACACTAAGCACTAAGGATGAATGATAAAAATGTTGATATGGAGACGGGGCCACACGAGCATTGCTCTGGCCCTGTAAAATACAACTAGATGAATACAACTAGATGAATACACACACCAGTACACCTGTGGCGGGTCTAAGGGAGGCGACGGCCACCCTAGATCCTCGTCAACGATCTAACGAGGATTTCACTGTGTTTTCAATTGTGTTTGTATAAATTATCGTTTATATGTTTGTCGTGTTTATATACAGTTTTATATTTACATGTAATTGGCGATTTCATAGTTTCATTTAAGAATTAAGATTTATCTGTGCATAGCATCATCACAATGCATAATTATTGCATACTGCATTTCATTACACTTATTTCTAACATTTACCATCGTTAGGGTTCGCTACTCCATGACCACCCAAAGCACTAGATCCGTGTCCAACCTTGGCCAACCCAGTCAAAGTTTTCTGGCAGTGCCATTGACACACACACACATACAGAAGACTAGACAAAGAATCAAATTTTGCACCCGTGGTTAACTGATCTGCATTACTGAAGATTCCATACCTGAGTAGGGTTAATCCACTTCAAAGTCAAAAAACATAGATTTAAAAGTGTTAAATACATCGAGAAATGTAATCAAATGAAAATAAAGAATGAAAATTATTTAAGTTGTCCATGAGCAGATTTGTGTAGAGACAAGTATTTACAGCAGCTGCCCTGTTTGAACGGCCACACAGCAGTTACCGCATCACACATAAACTGAAGCTATGATTTTTTACGTAGCCAACATAAAAGAAAAAAAAATGGATTTCAGGAACTTCCGCTTCCACAAGGGACTGACAAGGGACTGGTATGAGATCAACTTTTATATGAGTACTTGTAGTGTAACAGATGAATGTAAGCAATCACACTAGCCTTCTTAAGAACACTACCGAAATACTATAGGGTTTCATACTCTGAGTCTTGACCAAGAATAACAAATATTGTAATTCCTGATGACTTTAGAATAATATGTAAACTTCTACACGACAATAAATATGTGTTTTGATGAGGATAGCTGCTGTGAGGAAAATATATGATCAAAAATCTAATATATTCACCCTAGTAATTGAACATCACAGTTGTGTTGACATCACAGTGGACTCCAAGACGTGTGTGTTGGACTCTTCTCAGTCTGTTCCTCCTGCAGGGCCGTGATGGGTTGTGACGCCCACACCTGAGCCGCCTCCCTGCAAACAATAGCCTACATGTCAAGTCAAGTATTTTTATTTCCTATCATAATACCAGTACGTTTATTTGTTTGTAATGTTTTTTATATTTATTTTACGTAGTTATTATATTCAGTAATTATGCAATGTTATTTTTCCCTCCTCGTTCCTGTCCCCCTCTTTACAGGAACTACCACGTGTAGGTCTCGCGGCCTCTTGTAGCTTCCCTATTTTCTTATTTTCTTATGTTCTAATGTTCTTAACCCCTTCACCCCCAGATCTTTCCTTTGCTATAAAAAATTGTCTGTTGTCGAGCCATAAAAACACGAAAAGTAACTCAATATACCAAATTAGTTAGTGGAGCAAGGGTACTAAACAGGTCATATCTATAAAATCATGCTTATATTCACAAAAATCGTCTTATGGTATACCCAAAGTACAATGGAAATTACGTTCTGGGCCTCAAGGGGTTAAGTTATATTTTTTATTATGGGAGAAAAATCACGAGGAATAAGTCAGTGGATCTCCGTAGCTGACAGGAAAATTGTACAATCATAATTCATAAGACAACAGAGATAATGTGAATTGCGTCAAATTAGCGACCCAACTCTGCTGCAAATGTTTTGAAGCACCACTACCAGAATCCGGATTGCACCCATGCAGCTACAGACAAGGCCTTCCTGCTCCTTTTCCTTTATGTATCATTACAATGTGTTTCTGTGCCGCCCCAGCCGTGGATCCAGGGAGTAACAGCAAGTGCCTTCTTAACCGCTTGAGGCCCAGAACGTAATTTCCATTGTAATATAACCACCATTAGATGATTTTTTATGATAAGCAATGTTTTTTTTATAGATATGACCTGTTTAGTATCCCTTTCCACTAGCTAATTTGGTTTATTTAGTTACTTTTTGTAATTTTATGGCTAAGAACAGACGATTTTTTGTATACCAAAGGAAAGATCTGGGTGTGAAGGGTGATTTCCTGGAGGCCTACCACTTACCTCTGCAAATCAAAACTAGGCAGTGCAAAGGGTGTTTTATTTGAGCAACAGAGTTGGTTATCTGATATATGGAATATCACTCGAACTTCACTCCAGTTTCATGCATGCATTCATCATCAAAGATTAAAATTTTCCTCTTCAATGCATGAAATTCAACATCAATTCAATATCATGTTTGTATCTCACAGTTCGTGCTTAACCCCTTGAGGACCAGAACATAATTTCCATTGTAATCTGGGGTACCATTAGACGATTTTTAGTGAATATAGGTAATAGTTTATAGCTATGACCTGTTTAGTATCCTTGTCCACTGGCTAATTTGGTATATTCAGTTACCGTTCGTAATTTTATGGCCCCACAAGACATTTTTTTATAGCAAAAGAAAGATCTGAATCTCAAGGGATAATACCAAAGGGATGTGATGACATGACCATTTAAGTTTGCCTCTCCATGACAGAACTATCAACTATCCTCACCTCAAAATGTCTTTATGGACTGTGGTGGCCTGGTACCACAATATCACTCCCAAAATTGCCGACCAGGTGCGCAGTGGACCCAGAAAGAGAGCCATGGTTCCGTAGGCAATCCAGAAGAAGTAGGCGGTGATCATCTGCATGAGGAAGAACAAATTTTTTTAACATTTCAAACAAAAAACAAAGAATTAAAAAAATAACCTTAACAAGAACTCAGTGATCATGCCAACCACCCACCTGGAAAGAGACAATGAGGAGGGGGAACACGTGGCAGCAGAGGTAGCGAGGAATACTGCGCACTGCCCCAACATACAACGACCGATACCTGAAGGCGAAGAAATAATATAATACTGTTAATGTATGCATATTTATATATAATTTCAGACATTTTAACCCCTTCACGTCCAGATCTTTCATTTTCTATATAAAATCATCTGTTGTTAGCCATAAAATTACGAAAAGTAACTTAATATGCCAAATTAGCTAGTGGACAAGGATACTAAACAGATCATATCTATAAAACATTGCTTATACTCATTAAAATTGTCTAATGGTAGCCAAATTACAATGGAAATTACGTTCTGGGCCTCAAGGGGTTCAAGGTTCTCAGTACCAACCATCTGGGTACAAATATTTTCCCACTCCAGCATTACTGAGTTACCTGGATTCAACACAGTGTGCGACGGCAAAGATGAGAGGCAGCTGGAAGGTCAGCATCTGGGAACAAATATTTCAAATACACATAAGAACATAAGAACATAAGAAAATAAGGAAGCTACAAGATCACCAATGTCAAACCATCTTTTGAGCCTTACAAATATATATTTATAAATCTAAAACCTGTCATCTGAACAAAATGATTTGCAGGAAAAACAACCATGACAAGTCCTTGACATGGAAGTCTGAGATAGGGACCAACTAAAGTCCCTTAATGTAAGTATTAGGGAGTAGAAGATCTGATCAATTGTTACAAATCACATTTCTTTGTATTTCAATGCAAATAAACTTTAGTCATTATAAGATTGTACTGAGAGAAAATGCTGCTCCCAGGGCCATCAAAACAGTATTGGCAAGCTAAGTATTGCCCATCCGGTAATTGTGAGATATCCTCACAGAAATTCTACCCATATTAACCCCTTCACACCCAGATTTTTCCTTTGCTATATGAAATAGTCTGTTATAAGCCATAAAATTACGAAAAGTCACTTAATATACCAAATTAGTTAGTGGACAAGGATACTAAAAAGGTTATATCTATAAAATGTTGCTTATATTCGCTAAAAATCGTCTAATGGCACCCAAATGACAATGGAAATTACGTTCTGAGCCTCAAGGGGTTAATAATCAATTAGTACAATAATAGTGATAGTCTTACCTGGACAAATCCATAAGCATAAGTCAATGAGCCTGGCAGGTAACTTCTATTAACAAAGATGCCCCATGCAAACACCACGCCAGTGTGATTCTCTATGACTTCTCCAACAAACCAAGGCCCTGAAATGAAACGCTCTTAGTAATGAAAACCAAACTCATAGTGGTACTCTGGTCCATGAGTTAAGTCTAATGGCTATTACAAGTTGCCATGCTAAATACTGTATAGGTTGACATAAAAGGGAACTTGACATGTAGGAAAACCCCTAGATTTTCAAGTTAAAATGTAAGTTTTGTAACAACACCTCACCTCACTTACAACACCTCTTTCAAAACATTGTATCTCAAGTACACTTCTTACAAAGAACTACTGTGTTCATAAGTAGGGGAGCTCCTGTATATGCATAACCATACAACTACATAAACACCAAGTTTGTACCACTGTCTCACCAATAGGCATGTAGACGGCCGTCACAACCAGCGGCCAGAAGAGCCGGTCCACCGACACCAGGATCCACAGTTTGCGCAGCCAAAAATTGAAAATGTTCCATCTTAGTCGTGGACGAAGCATTTGTTTTTCTGAAACAAGGATGAAAGTTGTGGTAGTGGTTTATACTTGATGCAATCTCCTTCCCTTCTGAACTGTGGCTGCCTTGGAACCTCCAATCTGTTGGTTTTTTGCCACTTTACTCTTTACTGTGCAGTGGCCACTCTACCCAGCAAGTCACATGAGTTGCGAGATCCTTACAATATGAGTACTCAAATGAGGGCTGAGTCATTGCTTCCGAGCTTCTTGTAATGAAGGAAGTGAGTTGCCAAAGGCCACTAATATAAAGCCGAGAAAAAACACGTTGAGGAAGTTAAAAACATTAGACACAAAAGATCATCACTTCATAAAAAAATATAATATCAGTGTCTTAGGCTCATTAAACACAATTCCACGACTGTTGTAATTAAAAAAATCTAAGGCATCAGGTCCATAAAAGAGGCTTGTATATAAGTAATGTATAATTAACTTTATGTATGTTATGTTAAGCCTAATAAAACAATCAATCAATCAATCAATTAATCATCAGCGGGTTGGCCGTGTGTGGCCGGGCGTGTGTCTTACCGAGGGCCAGGCGGTGCAGGTAGCGCAGGAGGCACAGGGGCAGCACACACACGCCCACCATGGTGCCAAACAGGAACTGAAACTGAAAACATACAACAAAATAAAAACTGTAATATGTAAAGAAAAAAATAATGATAAAGCAGTAAATAATCATAACTATCAACTACTTCATAATTGTTCAGAATAAGTTGCATATCAACCAGATGCAGTTTTGAGCGAGCATGAAATTAATACATTATTAAATTGACGGGTCATTTCTCTTAACAACAGTGGTCCCTCGTAAGATGAACACTTGAAACAATATTATGAGACACAGTGACATGAATGGATACTTCTATGTGATTCTTTTTTTCTTTCTACATCACAAAGGACTAGCCAAGGAAAAAAAAAAAAAAAAAAAAAAAAAAAAAGAGGTACAAAAAGACCGCTTAGTTGCCGATCCCTATAAAGAAGACGGTAAGAGAATAAAGCAAGGGGAGTGGGCCAATTTAGTTTGAGATATGCACGCTCTGAGCACGAGAAACACAGGTCTGCATAGGTTCGACCCTTCAAAATTGGAGGTACTGTTACATCACATTACTACAAGCCAGCCTCCACTCATATATAAACATGTCATAAGATATAAAAACATCAGTGTGCATATATATACTATAATTAAACTCACAATCATAGAAACGTTGGACATGAGGAGAGCTCTCGGCCAGAACCTGAATGAGGGCTGTGAGCCGTCAAGGGAGAAAGGCTGAGCCACTGTCTCCTCCCTGCCGCTGGAGTCTCTTGCATACACCTGGGAAGCATGAGAGAAAAGACTTAACCCCTTGAGGCCCAGAACGTAATTTCCATTGTAATTAGGGTACCATTAACCCCTTGAGGCCCAGAACGTAATTTCCATTGTAATTAGGGTACCATTAACCCCTTGAGACCCAGAACGTAATTTCCACTGTAATTAGGGTACCATTAACCCCTTGAGACCCAGAACGTAATTTCAACTGTAATTAGGGTACCATTAACCCCTTGAGACCCAGAACGTAATTTCCACTGTAATTAGGGTACCATTAACCCCTTGAGACCCAGAACGTAATTTCCACTGTAATTAGGGTACCATTAACCCCTTGAGACCCAGAACGTAATTTCTATTGTAATTTGGGTACCATTAGACGTGTTTTAGTGACTATAAGCAATGTTTTATAGATTTGACCTGTTTAGTATCCTCTTCTACTAACTAATTTGGTATATTAAATTATTTTTCGTAATTTTATGGCTAACAACAGCCATTTTTTATAGCAAAGGAAAGATCTGGGTGTGAAGGGGTTGAGAATCAATCAATCACATTTTTTCAAGCTTGAACATTATAAGCATATAAGAAAATAAGGCAGCTACTATGGACGGAGTGAATTAAAATCAGGTTTACACTAATACCATATTTAAAATATACTTTTAAGCCATACTCCTAAGAAGCAAATATATCTTAAATTGTACCTCCAGAATTCTCCAGTCAGATAAAATGTGTCGCCATTAATTTTTTTCTTAACATGAGGACTCTTCTAAATAGTGTTAAGAAACAGATACCAAGTCTGACACAAGTCTTATATTTCTGAATTACTCTCATGAAGATTTAATACCTTTTTCTGTATAGTGATCCGATGTTTCTAGTCAACAGAACCTTAGCCTCTACTTAAATCCACATAAAAACAAGAGGATTGATTGATTTAATGAAAAAAAGGGGGAAATGTGCCAGACATCAGAGGTCATGTGGCACTATGGCAAAGCATAAAAAGGGGAGGGGTTATAGAGAAAGAGTGAAACGGTGAGGGAAGGGGAAAGGAACGGATTGCTACAGCAGGATGGTTAGATCAAATGAAGGATGTGGATTTGTTGGAGAAAAACAAGAGGATAACATGTAACTATAGTCTATTTTTTTAACAAGGTGAAAAATCCTGACCCCTTGCTGCTTACTGACTGACATTTGATGCCAGGAGAAGGAAATACTACACTTCTTCTTAATTTCAGTTGTATTTTACCAGTAAAACGCCTTAATCGGCGAAGGACGAGCGAGCCCGTAGAAACCCGCCGCACGTGCGTACGTGCGGCGAGTTTCGGGTGCGGCGTGCGGGTGCGGCGTGCGTGCGGCGGGAGAGTCAACCGGACTCTCGATAGCAAGGAAATTTGTCTGCTGTCATCTAAACTGCATTTACCTTTGCCTTTTTATGCTGAAACTGTAGGGATTGAATGGGGCTATCAGATAGCGAGGACCGCTTGTCAATCGGAAGCAGGATTCCAAAGATATAAGCTCCTGAAAAGCGTGATGGTCGGCCGGGTCGGCCGCTTAACCCGGAAAAACCGAGTGAATGAGGACTCACGAGCGCTTCGCGCTCGCTCGTAATCATAGTTAACCATATAATCAGGTAAATATAGGCAAAAATTTAAGCATGAGACATTAAAATAGAATGGAATTTTCGCCTTGTTAAAAAAAAGACTATAATGAATAAAAATAAATATAAATAAAACGATATTGCAGTACCTACCATAAGCGTGTGAAGTCCTGCCTCGTATCTGTGTGGGTCCCAAGGAGTGACAAAGAGAGGCCCTTCCTTCACCTTCGTCAGGGTGAGCCAGGACCCTTCACCCCCAAGCCTCACCCTCGCCTCCACAATAGGGGAGAGCGACCACACCAACACTCTGCAAAAAATAGTACTGTTGTGAAAAGAATCAGATATGTTACCCTTTAGGTGTCACTAATAGTTCAAAGATGTAGAAGGTAACACTGTACTAAATGTCTACACCAGTTTACCTGAAGCATCTGGGGCGTAAAACTCATGCTGCAAATTTAAATGATGAATGCCGACAATAGAATTGGAAGCGTGTCATCGACCGTCTAACCTTAGAAGACAATATGGGAAAATCTGGTATTAAACAGAATGATGATGATAGCTGTCTTCATTATTTGCCTGTTTTATTTCCTTACAGACTGGCCTTGTCGGTCTGGATTGGAAGGACTGCAACGACTGTCTTTTTCATGGTGAAACAAAAATATACAAACAACTACGTACATATCACTCTAACTCTAAAAGCTATGTGCAATATAAAACAATTTTTAATTGCAATATTTTCGACTATTTAAATTAAGTTATTTAATTAGTTCAATTAGTTAAAATAAAAAGCTATGTGCAATATGAGATTACTTTTAAGTGCATTCTTTTAACCCCTTGAGACCCAGACATTTCCTTTGCTATAAAAAATTGTCTGTTGTTAGCCATAAAATTACGAAAAGTAACTGAATATACAAAATGAATTAGTGGACAAGGATACTAAACCGGTCATATCTATAAAACATTGCTTATATGTATTAATAAAAAATTGTCTAATGGCACCAAAATAACAATGAAAATTACGTTCTGGGTCTCAAGGGGTTAAAACCTATGTGCAATGTGAGATTACTATTAAGTGCATTCTATTAAGTCCTCTATCAGTGCACAGACCTGATGTGTGAAGACTCGCGGACAAGGTGTAGTGGCTCGTGGTGCTTCATGGCAAACAGCGCATGCTTGGGATTGGTGACGAGAAGGATGGGCCATGAAGCGTGCCTCACATCAATAAAGGAAAACAGTCCATGGTCTATTGCAGCCACACGAAAACTGCAAAGAATAATAAACATGTGAATTGTTTGTTCTCTTCTTATGAGTTCAGGGATAAAATCTTCGGTATTATTCCAGATGAACACCGAATTAACTTTGGTGGACGAAAAAAAAAAAATTCTGGTCAGTTTTGATGTTTTGAATTAATCTGCTAACCGTTTCTGTCGCAAAAAAAAAGGTTCAATTTGGTGGGTTTTTTCATTTTTGTTGGGAAAAAAAAAAGTGATTTGCGACAGAAACGGTTATCAGATTAATTCGAAACGCATCAAAATTTACCAGAAAAAAATAGTTTCGTCCACCAAAGGAAGTTCAGTGCTCATCTGGAAATTTACCAAATCTTCAATGTTTTATTTCCTTGATGTGTCTGTGCATTTATGTTATTATTGTTACTTATGTTAGTGAGGTTGTTTTGATTGGAGCATAGACAGTATTTGGTAACACTACGTATACTAATCAAACTTATTTCCCTCCCTTCCTTGTTCTTACTTCTTTTGATCTGAAAAATTAATACACTTGTTTGAAAAAGAATAAAAGGCAACTGAGTATATGGAGATGTTAATATATAGCTAATAATGTAAAACTATCATATAAACAATATATTTAAAGAGATTAACATATTAACCCCTTCACACCCACATTTTTCCTTTGCTATAAAAAAAGTCTGAACTGTTAGCCATAAAATTACGAAAAGTACCAAAATATACCAAATTAGTTAGTTGACAAGGATACTAAACAGGTCATATCTATAAAATATTGCTTATATGCACTAAAAATTGTTTAATGGTACCCAAATTACAATGGAAATTACGCTCTGGGTCTCAAGGGGTTAAAGAGAAACATCAGAATGCCGATAAAAAAGGCCAGACTCCCAACCCACAACTGAACTGAAGTGTAAAAGGATAATCAAATACTCACAGCCGGCTATCTTTCCAATCCCCAAGTTCCAGCTCAAGGGACCCCGTGTGCTGGCGGGTGTACATGTTCGGAACGAGTCCTCCCAGGGTGTGTAGGTGACCACAGAGGTACGCCAGCCCTCGTCCCATGACCCGCCGAATGCCTGGCTCAGGAGAGAGGATGCACGAAGTCGGGTAATGACCGAACCAAATGGTGTAGTTACTTTTCCGGCTGGCCCGCTCGAACTCCTCCAGAAGACGCATTTCTGAGGACGTGACTATTCCTGGAAAAAAAAAATAGGTGCCAAGTTTAACCCCTTCACTCCCAGATCTTTCCTTTACTATAAAAAAATGTATGTTGTCGAGCCATAAAATTACGAAATGTCACTTAATATACCAAATTAGTTAGTTGACAAGAATACTAAACAGGTCATATCTATAAAATATTAATTATAGTCACTAAAAATCGTCTAATGGTACCCAAATTACAATGAAAATTACGTTCTGGTTCTCAAGGGGTTAAAACAAAAAAAAATTACATTTCATATGTCAAAAATCTTATACAAACAAATGGCAAGATAGAAGCCCCTTACCTATGAAATTGAAAGGTCTTTTTGGGCCCGGGAGAAGACAGGCATCAACGGCTATGAAGGTTACAGTCTGACCACCTTGCTTGAGGGAGTGACTGTAGGAGCGGGGATGACGAGGCCCCTGCACGCTGTAATGCTGGTACATGTTTTCCTCACTGCTTAATGAAGGTACATTGAAGTTGTCTGAAAAAATGTAGACAGTTATAACCAGGGCCCGGGAGAGGTGGGGGGGGGGAGCAGGTATCTCAGCACCACGGACCGGCCTTATAGGGGGCCCGGGCATGATGAATGTAATAATAAAGTTAAGCTTCGTAATTCGCAAGGATCAAGCTATAAAGTTAAGCTTCGCAATTCACAAGGATCAAGCTATGTCCTCCGAGCAAAGCAGGCACATAGCTCGTGAACCTTCTGTATAGGGTACAGTAATTCCTGCATGAGCTTCAGAGTTGAAATAAAAGGGAATTGTTCCTCACCATGATTCCCTCGGATGTCCAGCCAGGTGGTCTTGTTGAGGACGCCACTGTTCTTGAGCACCTTGGTGTAGGTGGCCCATTCCTCAACATACTGCTGGGAGCCTAACAGGTCAGCATCCTTAGCGTCAGTCAAGTCACCTGAAATTAAACTTTACTTGAGAAAATGGAGGTACAGTACTCCTTTGGCTGCCTAGGCATCTAGGGCTGCAAGCAAATACAACCATTAAGACAGTTTGAGAAAAAATATATATATTTTGTTATATTAAGACATTTAGAGAAAATATATATATATTTTGTTATATTAAGAGTGAGAGAAAAAATATTTTTTCAGAGATGAATTTTTTTATTTTGTTATATCTTGTAATAAAGTAACGCAGTAACGTTGCTGAAAAAAATGGGTGGGCTTTGGGTGATGGTGGTCTGAGAACATACTCCAATACAGGGCCCTCGACTGTACTCAAGAACTTAAATTCTCATGTCAACTATAAACCCAATGCTACTTTCCATACCTGAGGCAAGAACCACTGCAGGGCGGATTCTGTCCACTGTTGAAGAGGCAAACTCCATCAACTCTGTACCTCTGGTGGCATCTTGAAAGATACTGAGATGAAGGTCTGAGATCTGTTAAGGAGAATGAGCTCTTGATAACAATCTGCTGAAGACATAAGAACATAAGAACATATAAACATAAGAAAATAAGGAAGCTACAAGAGGCAGTGAGACCCTACACGAGGTAGTTCCTGTTACTTAACACTACCTACATCCACCTTTCATCCCCATCCATGAATTTATCTAGCCTCCTTTTAAAGCTCCCTAATGACTCCGCACTAACTACCTGTCTACTGAGTCCATTCCCATCATTTACCACCCTATTTGTGAACCAGTTTTTATTTTTTTTTAATCAACGCTTTTCCAGACATTTAAGACATGAATTTACTATAGCAGACAGTAAGAGACTTTTCAAACTAAGGTTGACCAATCTTATTTGGGAGGTGTCTTGATACTCCTCTCTATAAGAGTTCAAGTTGTAGGAAGGCGGGAAAAACAGAATCAGGAAGACAGTTCCAGAAAGAGTTTACCAGAAAAAAAGGATGAAAGAGGGAAGATACAGGTTAACTTTTGCATTACTGTAGTGAGATTGGTAATTAGTAAGATGGACATAATTAGGGGGAGAGTAAGTAGAAAGTCTTGTGCAGATAGGCTGTGGATGAGGGGGAGGCATGCAGTTCGCAAGTTCATTAGAGGATTGAGCATGAAAATAATGTACATGTATTGTAGTGTTTTGTGTTGTATGTATTGTATGTTTGCATTGTATGTATTGTATAAGCTGCTGCTGTACTTCATTTTGTAATTTATCTCATACCTATCCCTCTAATTCTACTTTCATGTAGTTATTAGTACATTTGGGGAAGAGAGGTGGATGTAGGTAGAGTTAAGTAACAGGAACTACCTCGTGTAGGTCTCATGGTCTCTTGTAGCTTCCTTATTTTCTTATGTTCTTATGTTCTTCTTCACTCCCATCAACATACAGTAACAAATGGCTGACTGACATGGTGATGTACTACATATGTCACACACGAAGAATTTTTTTTTTCATCCTTGCCTTAGTATCCAATGCATTCCTATTTCCTTTCCTCCCTTTCATAATGAAGCTATAGATAGAATGGGAAAAAAATCCTTTTAACCCCTTCACGCCCAGATCTTTCCTTTGCTTTAAAAAATTGTCTGTTGTCGAGCCATAAAATTACGAAAAGTAACTGAATATATCAAATTAGCTAGTGGACAAGGATACTAAACAGGTCATATCTATAAAACATTGCTTATAGTCACTAAAAAAACGTCTAATGGTACTCAAATTACAATGGAAATTACGTTCTGGGTCTCAAGGGGTTATGGTTTGGACACTCACTTGTATAAACCACGTGAGGTGATCATCTGAGGCATCAAGAGCAGTCGGTGAACCTCTAGACTGGTTTCCTGCACCGCTGTATTCTTCAGGCGTGTCATCCACATTAATGCTCAGGACTCGCACCACTTGGCCGATGAGAGAAGCACCTCCTAACACCAGCAGTGTCCACACGATGGCAGCTAGCCTTACCCGCATGACTGTGGGGTTTTGTGAAATGAAGTGTTATAATAATAATGATTTTATTATCGCCCGGAGGCATACAGACAAAAAAAAAGCAACAATATCAAGATAAGGAGTTAACTTAAGTACTAGAGCAAAACAAAAAATACATAATATAGGCACATTAGGGGACATAGTATCAAAGTGCATATAGTACATAGGGTATACATACATGGACACCTGTGCTACCCCACATTCTGCACAAACAGCAGACCCAGCCACCTTTATGAGACAGACCAACATACAATATAAAAATCAATAGTACATAAATAAACTAAATACAATGCAGACAGATCTTCTGACAAACTAAAAACAATGACTAGATTACTGCATTTTTTTTTTTTTTTTTTTACGTTGGAGCCTATAGCAACTGTAGACTATTCGGTAAATTTCCAGATGAACACCGAACTCCCTTTGGTGGGCGAAACCATTTTTTTTCTAGTGAGTTTTGATGTTTTTTTAATTAATCTGCTAACCGTTTCTGTTGCAAATCAATTTATTTTATTTTTGCAAATATGACAAAAAAAAAATTGAACCTAACCGAACCTATACTTAACCTAACCTTTAACTAACTATAAAAAAATATATAAAAAAAAATACAAAATTGCGACAGAAAGGGTTAGCCATAGACCACTGTATACCTGGACTGCGCACGGAATATCGGCCTGTCGCGCAAGGGCCCGAAGTCGGAGGGCCGCTCGGATTCATATATATATATACGGATCATATAGACTGGTTTATCAGTATATATGATATACTGTAATCTTCGTAAATGTTTGTTCTATAATATTATCAAATAAAAAACAGTAAAACACGGTAAAGAAATGCCATTACGAGACTGAAGAAATATGCATGAACTTAATATTCACTTCAACTCTTCGCAATTTAAAACTTTGCGAGTCAACTTTTATCATGAAGGGTATCAATAGAAGCGCAAATTTATTAGCTTTCCATTGCTATATTTCGTTATCTGATAAATGAATTAGAACCATGCATAAATTAGCGTTAACTAAATAAATAAAATCATCAATCGGGTAATTTTCCCAATTGATGAGGTTATTTATTTAGTCAACGCTAATTTATACATGGTACTAATTCATTTATCAGAAAACGAAATATATAAGTAAATAAATAACCTCATCAATCGGGAAAATTACCCGATTGATGATTTTATTTATTTAGTTAACGCTAATTTATGCATGGTTCTAATTCATTTATCAGATAACGAAATATATCAATCGAAAGCTAATACAATTGCGCTTCTATTGATACCCTTCATGATAAAAGTTGACTCGCAAAGTTTTAAATGGCGAAGAGTTAAGTGAATATTAAGTTCATGCATATTTCTTCATAGTCTCGTAATGGCATTTCTTTAGCGTGTTTTACTGTTTTTTATTTGATAATATTATAGAACAAACATTTACGAAGATTACAGTATATCATATATACTGATAAACCAATCTATATGATAGTCCATAGACCACTATATCTCTTTGTAGGGCGCCCCGCAGGCCCCTATGCAGCCCCGCAATTCAAAACATTGTCTCGTGCGCAGTCCAGGTATACAGTGGTCTATGGGTTAGCAGATTAATTCAAAACACATCAAAACTCGCCAGAAAAAATAGTTTCGTCCACCAAAGTGAATCCGGTGTTCATCTGGAATAATACCGACTATTCTACCTGTAGACTATAATTACGTTTTAGAGGTATCTGAAGGAACTTGTGAAGATTTGGAGGTTAGGAGGTGGAGGTTGATATATAACCTCCCGTTACTATAGGAGGTCATGTAAGTTTGGTTAGTCCAGGTAGGGTAGTTCAGTCCAACACATCCACAGTAGCCTATACCTGCTTCCCAATACCAGTTTACCTGTGTGTGCACTGCTGAATTAAAGAGCTTCATGCCATGTCACTGTGATGGGTTTGGATAGCAGTAGCGATCCTCTTCATGTAGGTAGCAGTGGAAACTTTAATTTTCTGACAGTGACAGCCTTTATTTATAATCTTGATCTTGATAATACAGGTACCGGCAGCATCATTGCATCATAGACAGGCCTTTCAATCGGCTGCTCCTGTAAGAAAATAAACAAATAAAAGTAAACAAAGAAGCAAAACTACGTAGTACAAGCATACAGTTTATTGCCTATCCCTCACACACCACATTATCTCTAAAAACTCTTCACTGCCTCAATCGTCCATCCACTGACCTCAGTACTGCACTAGTCTCGCCAGTCCCAACAGTAATACTGTATATCCATTCTTTAAACAGTCCCGAAAACCGTCACTCACAGACCACTACGAGGCACACCCAGGTATTATTTTACACAAGGACCGAAATTCCTTACACAATTGGGAGTGTGGTTTCTGTTTACCTTATTGGATTCTAGGGAACATTTTCTATGAGCTTCCGTCGCAAATCATTAATTTCATAACATAAGAAATTAAGGAAGCTACAAGAGGCCGTGAGACCTACACGAGGTAGTTCCTGGTTTTACCCCCCTTCCCCCATATTTTAGGAATATATGCCCCCACCCTCTAATATACTGGCATAGGCCTAAACACAGGGTAGGCCTAGTTCCTGGGACACTAATAGACATACATGACCTACATGATATCAAATAATGGACGTAAGAAATCATCATTCTCTCTCTATAGCTATAACAGCCATTATATTCACCTATTTGAGCCTATTTTCGGGCTTCTGTATTAATATTCTCCCTATTTACCTTTGCTCAGCCTTGCATACAGCCAGTAATCCCGTGTTTTAAGGCTATTAATGATCCCATAGCCATGAACACCCCCTTCGGCCCCGACAGATGTAAACAAGCCGTGACGTCACACAGCCATGATGGCACTGGTCGGCGGCTTGCCGGCGGCAGCCCAGAACTTATCCCTTCATTAACCGGTAATAATGGACGAGAGTTTCACGTTCGTTTTCAGAGACACCAACTACGTTTTCTTGGCCTACAATAGGTGCTTGTTCTAATGGTGCTAGTTTTATTTTGCGCAAACCAAAAAAAATGAGAAAAAAATGAACCTTAACCTTGTTTTAATAAAACCTAACCTAACCTAACCTAACCTTACAGGTTTTAAAGAAACCTAACCTAACATTAACCACAAAATATACATTTTTTTTTTTTTTTTTGGTTTGCGCAAAATAAAACTAGCACCATTAGAACAAGCACCTATTGTAGGCCAAGAAAAAGTAGTTGCTGTCTCTGAAAACGAACGTGAAACTCTCCTCCATTATAACCCATTAACCAAAACACATCAAATACATGAAATAATTAATAAATCAACACGGATAAAGTAAAATAAAGATAAATAGGACACTAAGCGTAAAAAAAACAATGAAATAACGAGGAATTAATGAAATATTGGGTATCAAAATATGCCCGAAAAAGCCTCAAATTCACCACAACAAAAATCGACTTTTTACCGAAGGTTCTATAATTCGTGAAAAAATATGGGCAAATAGTATATGATGTGTATATCTTATAAACAGTAACAGATCCTAGTTCAGTGTTGAAACCAAGGCGAAAAACATGTTTTGTTTTTTCGATAATCTGACCCTTTAACGATTGAGTCAGATGTATTCCTTCACTAAATACGTGAAAAACACGTCACATAGGCACACACAAACACATTGCGACTGTAGGCATAGCTAATCACACACAAATAACCTCACAGCTCAAATACAAGGAAGAACAAGGTTGACGTTAAAGTGTAAACAAAACCCCCTCAGACAAAAAAACTAAATACATCCACCAAGCTCGCGATTTGTACATAAAACAATGCGGAAATATCGAAATATTAAAACACACAAAAATCCCCCTATATTTAGTGCAATAAAAGAATTATCAACAAAATATCGGTAAAATGTAGTTACTAAATGATTGCATTATATTTCTTTTACGTAGGCCTTATATATCGGACTTTTTTTATGAACTCATTAAAAAAGCTAGGGTTTTCAACAAGGCTATGCAATCATATATCAGTGTAGGAATAAAAAAAGCGATTATTCGTTTTAAATACGTAATCGGCAACTAGTCACCTTAGGATTCCTAAGAACCAATCAGGGGCCTAGCTACGTTGTCAGCCAATCAGCGTTCAGGAACCAACTGGGCGGCCATGTTTACTTATTATCCCAGATATACAGACATACAGACATATTTACGAGTAAATAAGGTGAGATTTACCCTTAAATACTTTCGGAGATAATGACATGTTGTTTATAGGGAGGTGAGAGACAAGTGTTTACGTTCGCCACACTCTTCTTCCTCTTGTGACCTACATCGCATACATAAATTTTATCGGTTAAACTGCATCAGCACTGCTCCAAACTGAACTGACTGACATTGTAGCAACATATATTAGTACCCTTTTTACTGTACTTTATATCTGCCAAGGTTCCAGTGTGCGGTCAGGGTCTTGTTTAGATTAGGTTAGGTAGGTTAAGGCTGGGTGGGGTTCGGTTAGTTTAGTTTAGGTAGATTAAGGCTAGGGTTGGGTTAGCTAGTTATTAAGGTTAGGTTAGGTAGGTTAAGGCTAGGGTTGGGTCAAGGGGGTTAAAAGAAAAAGAAAAAAAACTAGTGATTTCCAAAAACAAAAAAAATCAGATTAATTCAAAACACATCAAAATCTATCAGATAAATATAGTTTAAATAAAATTTTAAAAAAAGAGGGGCGATAAAACGAATTTTTACCCTTTTTATACCACACTGCCTCTACAAAGTCTGTGGTGCCTGAAAAATTATGTCCCAAGGCAAAGAAAGGCCAGTAAACCAAACCCAAGCCAGGTTAATACACCAGGTAGGTTAGGTTAGGAGTGAAGTAGGTGGTGTGAATATGTAGAGATAAATCAAGAAATTAATGATAGTAAAATAATTTTAAAAATAATTTGAGTGGAACCCATAAGATGAGAAAACATGGTGGAAGAATGTGTGAAAGAAAAAATACTAGAGCAATAAGATATAACTCTGCGACAGTGTCTGTAAAAAAAGGGCCAAAATAAAAAAAAAAAATCTTTAAAAACTCACAACAGGCAAATAACAAAAATATTTAAGCGGAGAAATGAACACCACCAGTAATAAAATTAGACTTTTCAGTGTCAGGTATTACCAAATCCTATGAAGGAGTTTTAAAAGTTAACAACCTAAGTCTTGGAAACAGAATAGCTATAGACATTAATATAATACCTTCATTATGGTTGTTGTTTTTTTTACCCGTGTATAAATAATAAGTGAGGCGCTTATTTCAGAAAGTCGATAAGCGCCACAAACAATAAACTGAGAAAATGGCTTCAAAGTTTTTCTATGTTCAAAATGTCATCTTTTAAGGGGAGCGTCACACAAATATTTCCGGAAACATTTGTGTGACGCTCCCCTTGCAAGATATGACATTTTGAATGTAGAGTAGAAAAACTTTGAAGCCATTCCCTCAGTTTTTTGTGTGTGGCACTTATCGACTTTCTGAAATAAGCGCCTTAAGTAAAGAAAAATGTATGTTTTCAGACTACCATGGCTACCAGAGCTCTCGTGTTTGTGACGGGAAATGTCAAAAAGCTGGAGGAAGTTCGGGCTATTCTTGGAGACTCGTTTCCTTTCAGGTAATCTTTCATCGCTTGTTTCTATCTGACAACAAAAGGCTGTGGTAATTTGTGCTACAGCAGCTTATCCTAAGGTTATATTTCAATGCTGCAATTAATGTACATTTCTTGTAGCTCTTTTTAACCCCTTCACGCCCAGATCTTTCCTTTGCTATATAAAATCATCTGTTGTTAGCCATAAAATTACGAAAAGTCACTTAATATATCAAATTAGTTAGTCGACAAGGATACGAAACAGGTCATATCTAGAGTATATTGCATATATAGAGCAATGAGAGCATATATATATAATATTGCTTATATTCACTAAAAATCGTCTTATGGCACCCAAATTACAATGGAAATTACGTTCTGGGTCTCAAGGGGTTAATAAACAGTTGACATTCAAGCAGTAGTATTGGATGAGCTAGTACGGATACCCTCATACTACAGATTGGTGAGCCAAAAGATTGACCTGCCAGAGTACCAGGGCGAGGCGGACGAGGTGAGCCGGAAGAAGTGTGAGACGGCTGCCGAGGTGGTGAAGGGTCCCGTCATTGTGGAGGACACTTGCCTGGGCTTCAATGCCTTCGGGGGCCTGCCAGGTAAGTAACATCTTTGTGATGGATAGGAATTCTTTGTGCCCTCAGCCAAAGTCTTAATCTAAAGCAGTCATGTTTCTGTTTCACATGTTGCTGCATGTGCTGTACACCTGATCAGCTTGCAGTAGCTACAGGCAGAGCTGGGCAGTATTTAAATACATTTGTATTTAAATACGTATTCAAATACATTTGTGTATTTAAAATGTATTTTTAAATACATTTGTGTATTTAGATATGTATTTATAAATACATTGGTTGTCATGTATTTAAATACAGTATTTAAATACTTTTATGAGTATTTAAATACATTGTATTTCAATACTCATAATATAAAAATGTAAATACTTTTTTATCAGTTAATTTGGCCATAAACCCGCCCAACTATCTGGCAACCCTGATGTTACAGTGAACCAGTGTTTCCACTTGCAAGGAAATGTCCTGTTTTTAAGGAAATTTAGGCCTGAGAAGGAAATTTCTAAGGAAACCCAAAATCTAAGATCCTAAGGAAATCCATTTTTTTCGGACATGTTAAAATTTGTGTATATTTAAAATGTATTTACAAATGTATTTAAATACAATTGATGTATTTAATATTTAAATACATTCGTAAAATGTATTTAGTATTTAAATACATTTCTCCCATGTATTTAGTATTTAGTATTTAAATACATTCAATGTATTTAGTGCCCAGTTCTGGCTACAGGATATCTATGCTCCTCCCGGCAAGGAATTTTACGTATGGAACAAAAAATGCAGAATAAACTACGATATTTTTTCATTCGTGGCTTTAAACATCTTTATTTTTCAACTATGGTTAAGGAAAGGAAATATTTCTTCATATCTTATTTATCCATCAAAGTGATCCGCTGCTGATCATGATTTCCTGTCACTCATCCACTAAGATAAACTGGTTGATAATGATAATGAAATTGGCTGATGTTTTGAAATCCCTTCATCTTCTTGGTTGTCATTGATCTAGCACTATACTATGTGCTTTATTTTCTTTCACTCTTATAGATAGATTGGAGGCCAAAGTTATACGTAATGAATTGTAATAAGACTGGAGCTAAATCTTTGTTGAGTAGTGATCCTTGAGGCGTGTAGTTGGATACACAACTAAAATGCAAAGAGTTAGGAACCTCCTGAGAACTTTGTACAGACTTCCCATAAAACAGGGAATAAGCAAAAGGGATCATTTGTTTCTTTTTCTTATGTTATTTCTTTTTTTTTTCTTCGTAAATGTCACCTTGCTAATGCAGAAAACAATGGCTCAAAAGATGCAGACAAAAATGTAATTAAAATTGTAGTTGGCCAATGTTAAGAGTAGGGGGTCTCACCAATAAAGGTTGCACCACTCGGGGATCTAACCCGGGACCTTCCGCATGCCGGGCGGCTGTGCTTCCCGTTACACCACGGGAACCTTCTAGTGACAACCCACACAGCCAAGTAACTAATCATAAGCACTGAACATTTATATCTTTGTCATGTGATCAATGTTCATTATGTACATCGTAAAAAAAATATCGGTGGAACAATATGCACAAAATATCATGACACCACGGAATGAAGGACAGTGGAAACATTAGCGGTCGATTCACCACACGTTGGTAGACCAGCGGTTGACTGAATAAGAACATAAGAAAATAAGGAAGCTACAAGAGGCCGTGAGACCTACACGAGGTAGTTCCTGTTACTTAACACTACCTACATCCACCTTTCATCCCCATCCATGAATTTATCTAGCCTCCCTTTAAAGCTCTCTAATGACTCCGCACTAACTACCTGTCTACTGAGTCCATTCCAATCATTTATGACCCTATTTGTGAACCAGTTTTTCACTATTAATGTTTATGGTAGGCATCGGACCCCCTGTGCACTGATACTTTTTTGCCTTGTGTACATTAACTTTTCTGGTTCTTACATAAATAGATTTTGGATATCTTTTCAGGTCCTTATATAAAATGGTTTTTGGAAAAGCTGAAGCCAGTTGGTCTTCATAAAATGCTTGCAGGATTTGAGGATAAGGTGAGAGGGATAACTCATATCCTATGAAATTTATTGGTTGACTTTATTTTTAAGGGCACCAGCCGGTTTTTAGCCCCTTTTTTTCTAGTTATTAGGTTATTTCCATAATTTTTAGACCAAAAGTAAGGGGCACCATATATATGAGTTTCAGCCCAAAAAACACAATCTATCATCCATTTTTATCAACTAACACTTTTTTTGAAAAGTTAATTGTTTTTTCAAAACGTGCAAAACACGGATGGCGTACCACCAAAGACACTCTACAGCAACGTTGTAGAGTGTCTTTCGTACCACTACGCCATGAATGCTTTAAGAGTTAAAACATGACCCATGACAACAGTATTTGAAAAAATATTGAGGCCAATTCAATAAGGATATGGCATCCTAATCCTCCACCACTTGTATGGCAGAGGTGTTCTTGTAGATTACAAGACTGCAGAGGAAATTCAAGGTTTATAATTTTTCCTGCAATGTTTTCATGATTGCCAAGGACCTAGTGAACCGAGATGAGAAATACATAGGCAGGAAGAGTAGTGAAAAAGTTATTCTAAGTATTCCAGTTTGATTCTCTCTAACTATAATGAAGGATCCCACACTAGGAGTCTAGGTCATTACCTCGGGTGGGGGGAAGGTAGTGCTTCATTGTAAATCCATCAAGGCTGTATGGTCTTATAGGCCTGGCTCTTGGGATCCTTACAAGTACCCCTTATTTTGTATAGTTTGGAGGATATGATTTGGAGCTGCAAGTTCACAACATAATTTCAATTTACAGTCAGCTGAAGCATTATGCACATTTGCATATTCTTCTGGAGACCCCAAGGATGAGGTGCTTCTGTTTCATGGTAGAACAATGGGCACGATTGTTGAACCTCGTGGTGATAACGACTTTGGATGGGACCCGTGCTTCTTACCTAAAGGTATGTATGTGCATTTTGGTGATTTATGGTGCAGAAAAAGTCACGGACATAACTCTGTTTTGTTGGGTGATTGACATCTGCCTTAGATCTTGTGTATTCATGAATTGTAACGGTCTGGGTTCCTGGAAATCTTCACACTAGGTTGTTTTGGGTCATCCAGGTCATCCATGGGTACGGATGCAAATGTTAAAAGTGATGTGGATATCCGCGGATGCAGATATCCGGTCCACCTCTAGTTGTAGGTGCAGATCACAGGCTAAATCAATGTTGCAGGTTACAGTCAAACCTACGCAGAGATGGGGAGCACCACTAAAAACGGAATCTCTCATCGCCGCCGTGCTGTTGATGCACTCAGGGACTACTTTACCGGAGAGGAGGGAAAGAAGTTACTTACAAAGAAGTTGAAAGTTGAAGACAGTAGTAACAGCTAATATTAAACAGTCTTTCTTCTTTCTGTTTAACGTCAGATTTTCTAATAATATCTTATGAGGTTAGACGGCCGATGATACGCTTCCAACTATCTCTATCCATTTCCTCAACCTCTTCAGTGCCCAATGCTGCTAATGCACACTGAATAAAATGTTTATGGCTGTTCTAGGATCATATTTTTCTAACCTAAGACATGATATGGGTGAATTACATAAGACATGTTGGGAGCTTCTGCAAGGACATGGGATTACATGTGCTTGAACCTGAATGGAGACAGTGTAGTCTGGTGGATATAGCAGCCTCAGGTCCTAACTTTGATGAAAGATACATGGATAAAATTTGCAAAAAAAAAAATGTGGGAGGGAAAGTTTATGAAATAACCGATATGGGGTTAACCACAGGTGATGACTATAACTATGGGAAAGCTGGGACTCAGTCTTTTTACACAAAAAGTAAAAGATTAGCAGTTCTCTGGTGAAACTGTAATGGTAGTTTTTGAAAGGAAAAACAAGATTGAATTGAATTTTAGAATTTCCTAAAATTTGAATGAATTTCAAAATAGTGTTAAATCAAAGTGTTAACCCCTTCACGCCCAGATCTTTCGTTTACTATAAAAAATTGTATGTTGTCGAGCCATAAAATAAAGAAAAGTCACATAATATACCAAATTAGTTAGTGGACAAGGATACTAAACAGGTCATATCTATAAAATATTGCTTATATTAACTAAAAATCGTCTAAAGGCACCCAAATTACAATGGAAATTAGACTCTGGGTCTCAAGGGGTTAAGTAGGAATGTGTAATGATGTATAGAAAACAAACTGAGTGAGTTTCATCAAACCCGTGATGCTTACTTATCTAAGTCCGTCCTGATGATTTCTGCTTAGTGCTAATTGTAACATTGCTTGCTTTTCTTCTTTCACTTGTTGCTCCAATTCCTGTGACCAAAGTTGAGATTTTGCCAGTACTTCAGTGTGACGAGGCCCATGCAGTGAGAGGGTAACTCCTCCTTCTCTCATGTACAGAATTTCAGGGTGTTCTTTGGGAGCGTATACTTGTTGGGGCTCGGGCTGTACCTGTCCAGAACAATATTATATAGTGTTAAGAAGAGTCATTCATTTTGTTCATTAATGTGACTAACGAAAAGTATTACTGCGGTTCTCTTGGGACTGTATATGGTTCTAGTCTGGCCATATCTATATTATGTTATACAATTTTCAGTCTTCATATAATAGAATGGATAAAGTATTAGGTATTAGGTAAACTGAAGCTGTCGAGTCTAAGCCACTAACCTTTTAGTCTTTATATTCTTACACATTCATTAACAAAATCACATTATAATCTAATCAGAACAACTTGATTGATTACTTACTGTGAGAATGATTACATAAGCAAATTCTGCTTGAGGACAGACTGCTTGCTGGTGCACTACTGGTACAAAGTGGACCGCTGAGTCGCAGGGCAGCAGACTGGGCCAAACGTCTCTTGTTACAACCTTGCAAAAGCCTGATAAACACAACTTATTAGAAAGTTATATGTAGAAGGGAATATGTACTAAAAATATGGTTGCTGTTATTAACCCCTTGAAACCCAGAACGTAATTTCCATTGTAATTTAGCCACCATTAGACGATTTTTAGTGAATATAAGCATTATTTTATAGATATGATCTGTTTAGTATCCTTGTCAACTATCTAATTTGGTATATTCAGTTACTTTTCGTTATTTTATGGCTCGACAACATACAATTTTTTTATAGTAAAGGAAAGATCTGGGTGTGAAGGGGTTAAACAAAAATCTATATACAGTTATCCTCTAAACAAACAAACAAACAGTACAAGATATTCTGTGTCGTTCACTATGAGATGTCACAAAGAAGAACAAGCATAGTATGTCTAAATAATCTGCAAGACAAAAGCTCCAGTGACCTGTTCCGTACCGAGCAGAAAGCAGTCTTGTTGGTCCCGGGTCATTTTGACTCCTTGCACCACTCCAAACTGGTTCAGCCCAATGTAAATCTTGCCTCCAAGATGTGTGTTCAGCATCCCCAAAATAATCTGAGGATAATGAACGATTAGTGGTTTAGATCTGTAACAAAGAGAAAGAATGAGTTGATCAAATTAAGGTGCAAATTAATTGAATCTAAAAATGTAAAGGAAAATAACGCAGCATAAATAGGGATGAGCAGAACATGTGGTTAGAATAGCAAAAGAACACAATGTGATTGACTTCCATCCCATGTGGCAGTGGGTTCAATAGAGGGAAGCCCGACAGGGGGCGTGAGGAAAATAAAGGGTTGATAAGAAAAACATTGAAGAGATAGTACAATGCTGTGACTGTGACATTACGATGACTGAGGAAAGCCTTGCTTCACCACTGGATTGTTGATCATTATAATAATACATAGTGAACTCTGAAAAAACTCATAAAAGAACTCTTGTGTTTGTTGTCCCACCTGCAGGAGTGTTTCAGAGCAGAGGCTGGAGACGTTCCTTTCCTGTAGGAGGTGGTGGGTCAGGTCAGTCTTCACGCCCAGGTGGTGACCTCTTTCAAGGACAGCTAGAACAGAAAAATATCTTAGCACAAAGAGTGATCAACTGCGTAAAAATAAAATACTACACTGAAAAACTACCATTTTGTGCCCGTGGTGGCGCAGGCAGGATTGTTATAGTGACGCCTGTGATTAGAGGCTCATGCCGCCCCCCTGTGTCCTCCGATGCACTCGCAATCGAAGGTAGAGTTACTGGGCAGCATGTAGGTGTTCTTAGGCCACTCAACAGTGCAGAAAGATTCTCAGTGGATTTTAACTCTCTTCGGGCCTCGAACTCAGGCCTACTCGGCTCACCGAGCACGCAACATGCAGGAGCTAACTGCTCTGCCACCGCCTCCCCATTAATAGTAGTAATGGTAGTTGTAGTTATACACAAGCTTTAAAAGATTAAACTCTACATGTTAATATCTCACTTGTCTGGCTGATGAGGACTTCTTCCGTGTCACTACACAACTTGCCCGGACATGCTCGGTATGACGCCAGCTGAGGGGAGGCATAAGAGGCATCCATTTTCAGGAAACGGCTGTAATCTGGAGCTGTGATGTCTGCCAGCTCCATCACAGTTGTGGAGGTGTCACGGGTGTCTGGGGTTCTGGTTAGGCAAGGCTGAAGTTTCAGATTCCTGAAAGTATTCATGTTTCCTTGCTTTGAGGGAAAGGAGTGAGGCTGGCTTGAAACTATAAAAGTAAAAATCTAAACATTGTCATCACAAACCTTTCAAGATAAGGACTAACTCCTAAAAGTGAATATTTTCTAGGGAAAGAAAACCACTGCCGAGAGAGAGAGAGAGAGAGAGAGAGAGAAAAAAAAAATACATTATATGTATGAAAGGAATCCACAAGTACTAGTGCTGATCAATTCAAAGGATGACTCATGGAGGCATTCATTGCAGAATGTTAAAAAGTAAAGCAAATTCTACTACTAAAGGCTATGGATAGTCTTTAGCAGTAACAGTGGATGACTAGGTACAGTAGTAGCGAGAAACATAATTCAACAGCTTTTAACCCCTTCATGCCCAGATCTTTCCTTTGCTATATAAAATCGTCTGTTGTTAGCCATTAAATAACGAAAAGTAACTAAATAAACCAAATTAGCTAATGGACAAGGATACTAAAAAGGTCATATCTATAAAACATTGCTTATATTCACTTAAAATCGTCTAATAGTAGTCATATTACAATAGCAATTACGTTCTGGGCCTCAAGGGGTTAAGAAGAGCCTCCTCACCTTCTTGGAGCAGCAAGATGTGTTGGATCAGAGTGGTGGTGGAGAAAGTCTCTTATTAACTGTTGTCTGCCTAACAAAGCTTTGATACACATCCATGCATCTTCACGCTGCCATGTAAGAGCCGCCTCACACAGCGCTGAAAGACATACCAGCTTTAAACAAACCTTTCTAATCACCAAACAAAACCTGAACAATTTGACTTTATATCTATATATAGTTTCATTAAAAGGAGTACATGTCTAATGATGGATCTATAAAAAAATACTATTCAAATTTCTCAATGATTAACATTGCTCTCAAAAATGTATAAATGAAGCTCAACTGTTTCTTCATCCATGATAAGTACTTTCAGACACAAATTGATATTGATGCGGAAGAGGTAACACAGTACCCATTGGTGACAGGTACTGAGAACATGTATAACAGGCTTAATCTGGCTAATACAAGCAACTACCATGACGCCTGCACACACAGGTAGATGCTACAATGTGATATGCATGTGTATCAAAGTAGAGATCATCAAAATTACAAAGAAAAGTGGCCTAGCTGAGAGAGCGAGGCATCATGCATAAGAAGAAAAAGTTGTATCATTAGAGTGTTTTTGATGGACAGCAGGTTCCATATATGTCTCTGAAACACTGAAAACAGGAGAATAGGTATGTAAGAAAGAAGACAGATTTTCACTCCCAATGAAAACAGCTTTTTCAATCTGAACATACCTGGAAATACTCCTCTTTTGGCTAACACGAGGGAAAGCTTTGATGACTTGTGCATTGCTACAGTGAGGATGGAGATGAGAAGTGTGACTGCTTCCTGGTTTGGCTGCCTCTGCTCGGTCAGTCTCTGTAGATAGTCTGCAATACAGGAGTAAAAATAGTGCACCATAATAATAGTAAAATAAGTACACACACACACACATGTACAGAAGTTAGGAATAGGAAGCCTTGACAGGGATGACCTGCCTGTAGAAGTAGCAGTGAAATAGTAGCAGGTAATAGTAGTCAGGAGTTTACAGGTCAGACTAACCAAATAATTTATAGACATATAGATAAACAAATAAATATAAAGAAAAATGATAAAAAAAAATGAATTACTGATAGATAACAATAATGATGATGATAATAAGATATATAAAAAAAGTAACAATATGTAATAGTAAAATAAAAAGTATATTAATGAATAAAATATATTAACCCCTTAACGCCCAGATCTTTCCTTTGCTATATGAAAATGTCTGTTGTTAGCCATAGAATTACGAAAAAAGTGACTTAATATACCAAATTAGCTAGTGGACAAGGATACTAAGCAGGTCATATCTATAAAATATTGCTTATGTTCATTAAAATCGTCTAATGGTGGTAATATTAAAATTACATTCTGGGTCTCAAGGGTTTAATAATTACTATAGACAAATCTTTTCATAAATAAGACTGTTGGGTTTGATCAGAGTTGTGTACAGGTCATCAGGTCACTGGGTGGTCTGTGCAACACCAACCTGCGGCCACCAAGGCAGCAGCAGGCAGGAGGTCCTCACAGGCGGGGGTGTGAACCAAGGCCTTCAGGAGGTGCAGGACTGGCAGGCTCAGCTTTGCCACTTGTAACCAAAGGCTTGCATGCCTGGGAAAAACAACTTTATTTCTATACACACTACTGTTACTTCATCTCTTTTTCCTACATGTGAGAGCCAAGGCAATCACTAAAAAGAATTAAAAAAGAAAGATACTATTTTGTTTCTGCTTTCTTCTTGAATACCACATCACGTATAGAAAAACATATTGTGAAAGACAGATCGATTTTGAATTCATATAAGCAATATTTCAATAGATATGACCTGTTTAGTATCCTTGTCCACTAACTAATTTGGCATGTTTAGTTACTTTTCGTGATTATATGGCTAACAACATACGATTTTATATAGCAAAGGAAAGATCTGGGCGTGAAGGGGTTAACATCACATTCAAATGAAGCAATGTTGCAGCTCACTCACCAAACCTCTTCTGGCGTGAGGCTCGGGGTTAGGGCTGAGTGCTGGATTAGTGCTGTGGCAAGACTCAGGGCGGGAAGCACTGAGGAGGCTGCAGGTGCTGGCAGAACTGTAGGGAAGACAGGGACTCGTAGGAAAAATAATATGTAGACAAGTGGGTTTTCTCTATCTCTCTAAAAAAAATTAAGTAGACAAGTGTTCTCTCTCTCTCTCTCTCCTCTCTCTCTCTCTCTCTCTCTCTCTCTCTCTCTCTCTCTCCTCTCTCTCTCTCTCTCTCTAAAAATAATGTAGACAAGTGTTCTCTAAAAATAATTCTCTCTCTCTCTCTCTCTCTCTCTCTCTCTCTCTCTCTCTCTTTCTCTCTCTTCTTTCTTTCTCTCTCTCCTCTCTCTTCCTCTCTCTCCTCTCTCTCTCTCCTCTCTCTCTCTCTCTTCTCTCTCTCTATTCTCTCTCTAAAAATGATATGTAGACAAGTGTTTCTCTCTCTCTCTCTCTCTCTCTCTCTCCTCTCTCTCTCTCTTCTCTCTCTCCTCTCTCTCTCTCTCTCTCTCTCCTCTCTCTCTCTCTCTCTCTCTCTCTCTAAAAATGATATGTAGACAAGTGTTTCTCTCTCTCTCTCTCTCTCTCTCTCTCTCTCTCTCTCCTCTCTCTTCTCTCTCTCTCTCTCTCTCTCTCTCTCCTCTCTCTCTCTCTCATTCTCTCTCTCTCTCTCTCTCTCTCTCTAAAATATATGCAGTTTTCTCCTCTCTCTCTCTCTCTCTTCTCTTCTTCTCCTCTCTCTAACTACCTCCATTCTTCTCTCTCTTCTCTCCTAAAAATAATATGTAGACAAGTGTCTTCTCTAAAATACAAAATGTGTATCATCTAAGATTTAAAAATAAATTTAAAATGAACATAATCTAGGAACCTGACAGTTCCACTAAGGGCAGGGTCTGATGTCCAGGGCAGCAGCAGCACCAAGTTCCGGGCCCTGCACCGGTGACAGCTGCCGGTGTCCACTCCATACACCCGACACACAGCCTGTGCCACCCTCACCACCCGCACCCGGATGAAACTCAGACCCTTTATTTCCTTGCGAATGTTTGCACAGGCCTGTTGAAAGAGATCTATTCAATAAAATGTCTTGTCTTATACAACACTGTACAGATGGCTAAACATTAAGCTTGATGTTCTAGTATAGGCTACACGAATTATTATTTTTGTATTGTTCCTACCTAACCAGTAAGTAAAGTTTGAGTAAACAGACAACAGAGATGAATGAAAATTGAATTTAAGAATAGAAAAAATCATTTTTCACTCATTGTACTTCACCATGTCTGTTTTTAAGCTCATTTATCCCTCAATCTGCCTATGCACACACAAATACATGTGGTTATTCAACACAAGACTGCATAGACTCTCAAACATGCCCTGTACGTGTCAACTGGGAGGCATGGAATATTAAAGCATCTTACATTTACCCCTACTTTCCATCTACATTTTGAGTGTTTACTAAAAGAAATATATTTGACATAACTTGCTTCTTTCTACATGTAAAAGTAGTAAAAGTTATTAGATAGAAAAAAATACAATTGCCAGAATAAGTAGCTACAGGAAATGAAACGATAAATGGGCAATGCATTTTAAGCTCTGAAGTGAAAGCAACAAATATTCTCTTCCTTTATCAAACTACTACTTGTTAACCCCTTGAGTCCATGAACATAATTTCCATTGTAATTTGACTACCATTAGGCGATTTTAATTAATATCAGCAATATTTTATAGATATGACCTGTTTAGTATCCTTGTCGACTAACTAATTTGGTATACGTATTCGGTTACTTTTCTTAATTTTTTGGCTAACAACAGACAGCTTTTTTATAGCAAAGGAAAGATCTGGGCGTGAAAGGGTCAACAATGGTCAATGGATCTCACCTTCAAGGGCAGAGCAAAGGTTGAGCCAAGTGCTGGTGAATATCTCAAAAATCTCTTCACTTCCAGATCCTCAATGTTGGAGGAAATTTTCTCGAGGTTGTCTTGCCATGACGCAGAGTTGGTGAGGAACACGACTCCATTGGGATGCAGCAAACCGATGCAAAAGTCTGTCCATTCAAAATCTAGCTCTGGTATTGGATGACGGGCTGCAATCTTGCCACTTTGCATCAGGATTTTGTGGTATCTTCCGGCCGGTGAGAAAGGATCGGTCAGCGCCATTTTCTTCATATCTTTGTCAGGTACCACGACAATATACTTCCCGGATTTCTCCATGACTTGAGTGAGGTCGTGTATGGAGGAGTGAATAGATCCTCCTCCTCCTCCTCCTCCTCTTCTTCCTCCTCCTCCTCCTCTAATCTCATATATCATGTAGATCTTCCACACATAGATGAGGTAAAGACTTGCAATGTTGTCACTGTCCCCAAAAGTCTCTTGGAACAGCCTTTTAGAGTCTTCTTGATTCACCCTCACCACATGTGCCTTCACTGTTCGGTCTCCAGTATTCTGATATTCCAGCATGTCTGTACTTGTGCCTTCCTGGTACAGGCTTTCTTCTTTAAAAGTGTTCATTGCACATTTGTACAGGTTAAGGGAGAGATCACTTTTAAGAATCTCATCTAAGGCTTGTTCTTTAGGTTGACTCTTCAAGGCAACATGAATGCAAGGGAGGAAACAGTTAATGATTTCCTTGATGGAGTCCAAGTTCTCTTCCAAATCTAAGGCAGATTCTACATACTTAAAAAAATGGATTAAGAAACAAGCAGCCAAATCTGTATCAAATTGTAATGCCTGTGAGAACCTTGACAGTTTTTCAGCCAGTTTGTCTGAAGCAGTTGTTTGTTGCAACAAATCCATGTGAGAGGCAAGGTGTTTAAGCACATCTGCTGCCGAGGCTGCACTTGGTGGCTTGATCATTTGTACTCTTGAACACAATACTTTAATTTGTTTTAGTAAATTTAGATGGTCAAGATTTCCTGCATCACGTATTGTGTCCATTTTCCTAGCTGGAAGTAGCCTTGCTTCTGCATTAAGGAGCAGACACTGAAACTACATACTACATATAGGAACTGCCTCGTGTAGGTCTCGTGGCCTCTTGTAGCATCCTTATTTTCTTATGTTCTTATATCTCCTTTATCAATAGAAACTCAAAACCTGTAGTTCTGAGACCAAAACATTATGAATTCTAAAAATCCTCGAAATGACATCAGCTTTCCTATAGAATCATCAGACACTGGAACGAAAAACAAACAGTGTATGTATATGTTCATTCCTCTTAATGCTGGCTCTAACTTCCCAAGTCAGTTATTTCTGAGGCAGGGAGGTAAGCTCATCATACAGGAACACGAGGCTTTGCAATCACTTAGTGGCACCGAGCTGTATCCAACACCTGGGGAAAAAAAAAAAAATTGTTAGCTAGCTATAATAATAAAAATACATAGTAACAATAATTAATGATCAAATCTGAAATCAGTGTAACTTCCCAAAAAGGATAAATTTCCAGATGAACACCGAACTTCCTTTGCTAAACAAAACTATTTGTTTCTGGTGAGTTTTGATGTGTTTTGAATTAATCTGCTAACCGTTTCTGTCGCAATTTTTTTTTTTTTTTTTAAACCTAACCGAACCTATACCTAGCCTTTACCTTACCTAACATACACCTAACCTAACCTTTACCTAAACACACACAAACAATATAAAAAAAAAAAAAAAAAAAAAAAAAAAAAATTGCGACAGAAACGGTTAGCAGATTAATTAAAAACACATGAAAATTCACCAGAAAAAAATAGTTTCGTCCACCAAAGTGAATTCTGCGTTCATCTGGAATAATACCCAAAAAAGAGCTATATTTACCAACAAACATAAGACGAACCTTCTATTACAATGAAGTTATTAATCATCACTTTGGGATGAGAAATATGGATGGGAATGATGGAAGAAAGGTTAATACTCTCTTTCTCGATCATCCCTCACACCTTCATTCTATTTTCTTCCACTCATTCTGTCTACCCAAGTACCCTATTTCCAATCATTCTATCTGTCCCTCTTCCACTCATCAGCTGCCCACAAGTTTCCCCTCAATTTTAGTCATACTCCACGGACGCTTTTCTGTATTTGCAGCCACATAGAAGCAAAAACACAGGCATGATGAAGAGGGTATTAGCCACCTTTTCTATCTAATCATCATCTAGTCACTCAATAATCAATATTCGCCACCCAATCATCAGCAAATGATTAATAAACCGACAAGAATCATCTCATCACGCGCGAGACTGCGAGACTACCCCACGTAGACATAATACAGGTTATTTGAGGTTTATTTTTGGTTATTTTAGGGTATTTTAGGTTTGGTTTGGTTATCTTAGGTTAGTGCAAGTTCATGTCTTTTTATAACCCCCATATATGCGTGTACTAGTAAGATTGACGGTGTAATGTGAGGAACGCTGTGAAATCTTGCAGATGAGTGACGACACTGACGAGACTGGCACTGTTAAATTTCATTTTATGTTATAATAATTGTTCAACTTTATTACTAAAAAAAACAAGAAATAAGTTTGTTTCATATATATACGAGATACTTATATACTTATGCGTCGTTCGCAACCAGAGCCCTCATAGCTCAGTCGGTAGAGCATTAGGCTTTTAACCTAAGGGTCCAGGGTTCGAGTCCCTGTGTGGGCTGAGTTTTTATAGTCTTTACATTATGTTATTCAGTTATTATTCACTGATTAGCTCAAGGAGAACATTAAATTCCTTAGATTAGCTCCTAACCGTTACTGATATTGCGTTCTAAAAATTAAGAAACAGTTCAGTACCACCGCTGTGTCTGGCGCCGATAAGCCTCCCCGCCACGCCAGCTGCCAACAGTCAGCGAGTGCGGGGAGGCCGGGGGAGCTCGCTCTCTCTCTCTCTCTCTCTCTTTATCTATAACTAAAGTCTATAGAGGTACTCTCTCTATAACCATAGCAATATAACATGGCGTCTGTTCGGTATCGTACATATAGGTAGATTTATATTATGTGTGTGTATGTGACGTTTTCATTAAGAGTTGTTTTACAGGAACAACCACATATAGGTCTCCCGGCTCTTAATTGTTGCTTCCTTATGTTCTTACATGTTCTATGTGCTTTGTATAAACGTCGTTAACAACGTTCGGTTTCCTTTTCACATACCGTAGATAACACTATAGTCGCCACGGTGCAGTAATAATAATAATAATAATTTTATTATCACCCGGATAATGTCGCCAGGCGCCATATACTACGAATTTCACCACTAAAACATCACTACAGACTTGTATGTGCCACGGAAGAGGCATGTACAGTAGTTTATATGTTATGTAGCTACCTGTCTTCAGTGGCACATAAATCAGTAGTGATGCTATAATTCGTAATATATATGGCGCTTGGCGACATTAGTGCACCGTGGCGACTATAGTGTTATCTACGGTAGTGGCTAGCCTCTGGGCTCAGTACACACAACTATCAACGTGCTCTCCTACATAGCAGCCGTCCTTCACATTTTCACAAGCACTTTAACATTGAACAATTCACATTTAGCACCTCTTCTGCGAGTCCTCCCCCTGTTCTCCCCAGCGTGATGCACGATACCCACAACACGGCAATGGTTAACTAGGGTGAAATGGCAGGTGGTTCATATCGTTATCATCGACTCACTAACCTCCTCATCAGCTGTACTATAAGTTGTCGATCGCTATCAGTGAGGAGAGACAAGGCTCCTCTGCTTCCCTCGCCCCTCTCTGTCTGCCCTAAAAATAGTGAACAAAAAGTATATATAAAAGTATAAAGTATAAAGTATTAAAATCTAACTCAAATAATAATAAACTAGAAATAATAAAATCTATAAAAAGTATAAAATCTAAAGCATAATCTATTTTTTTTAACGAGGTGAAAAATCTTGACCCCTTGCTGCTTACTGACTGATATTTGATGCCAGGAGAAGGGAATACTACTGTTCTTCTTAATTTCAGCTGTGTTTTATCATAGTTAACCATATTATCAGGTAAATAGGCATAATTGTAAGCATGAAACCTAGATAGAATGGAATTTTTGCCTCGTTAAAAAAAAAGAACTATATATAGGTATCACGGTTCCTTTGGTCATATTGTAACTGATGACTATATACGTATGTGTACTTTCCTTGTCTATTTAATTTTACTTTCTGGATAATATTATGCTTAGGACATGATTTGGGAATCTTTCTCAACTCTGTAAATTGTTCGTGAATATAATTTTTCTCGCGTTATAATTCTTGTTTAGATAAATACAATTATTGTCTCAATTCGATCGTAAGTTCGCTATTATTTTCCTTGGCAACCCATTCCACATGACACACACACACACATATTCTATAGACACTTTTTTACATGTGAGAGAGAGAGAGAGAGAGAGAGAGAGAGAGAGAGAGAGAGAGAGAGAGAGAGAGAGAGAGAGAGAGAGAGAGAGAGAGAGAGAGATGAAACAACATAAAATAAGATTTAAGATAAATAAATAAATTTAATTTAATAAGAAATAAAATTTATTTTTTCATTTGTTTATTCGCCTACGAATGAATTAATCAATTAATATATCGACTTAATTAGCTGATTATCCTGTTTGTTACTTTATTCTGTAATTGTTCGTTCCCTCGTTAGTAGTTCGTCAGGGAGTTAGTCTTTAGTCCATCAGTCGGTCAATTTCTACATTAGTTAGAAAAGGAGAATAAAGCGGTCGTTGGACGGTTGAACAATTAAGGCTTCATTTAACCCGTTGAAGCCCTGAACGTAATTTCCATTGTAATTTCACCACCATTAGATGATTTTTAATGAATATAAGCAATGTTTCCTATAGATATGACTAGCGGTTTAGTATCCTTGACGACTAACTAATTTAGTATATTAAGTGAGTTTTCTTAATTTTATGGCTCGACAACATACAATTTTTTATAGCAAAGAAAATATCTGGGCGTGAAGGGGTTTATCAGGCCATATATATCAGTTTGGTGGCCATTTCGCAGCAGACCCACAGACAGCTGACAACCCTCAACCCAAAGACATTACAAAGTCGGCCTTGCCTAACCCTTATACGAATCCACCGACGAGTCACTAATGCGAATTCCCTATGGCACTCAGCTCTCGTACTTTTACAAGACTCTCCCTCATCCTAATTAACATGTTATCTAAGTACGCGTCCTTGCTATTAGTCGCTGTCAACTGGCTATAAAGATGGTTGGCAATCTAGTTTTTGCCCTTCTCTTTTTCAGTCAGTGTTTTTAACCCTATATTGAGCTCCTCAGCTGTTGGTCCTTATCTCGTGCAGTGCCTTGTCGTCTGTCTCAAGGGCTGGGTTCACGGCTCTAAGGAGGCTACCGACCTAATTCTTGGGCCAATCTTGTTTCGATCTGCCCCAGAAGTCCAATTCATAGAACTGTGTGAGTTGTGTGTGTGTGTGTGTGTGTATGGATGAGAGAGAGAGAGAGAGAGAGAGAGAGAGAGAGAGAGAGAGAGAGAGAGCGCACGTGCAGGAATGAACTAACGTCATGGCGAGTGTTGACAATCCGTGGCGCCACCATCAAGCCCACTCACATTCCCTCCCTCGCATGTCTCCTCCTCAGGGTCGATTTCGTAACAGATATGAAATGTAAACCATCCCGCCCCGCGGCCACACGCTATCAAGATACTTCTGTAAGATGATCTTCCTTCACGATGCTGCACAGAGATTCCTGGCGCCGCACTTCAAGGCACTTCAAGGTGGCTCTCCAGTCCATCATGCACGAGAACATGGAACCTCGAGTGTTGGTCCCGTACGACACTTTACGCTGGGCTGGAGGGCGGATCAAGGGGTCAGGTGTCCGGCGGGCATTCCGCCTGCTGGTTGCCACTCACAGTGCCTCGAGGCCTGGCACTGTGGCACGCCGCATACTGTCCCGCGCGGTGCCCGAGTGAAGACAAGCGCGCAAAGCAAACACTCATACACGCCACTGAGTAGTCTCCATGAATCGAATCGGGTTGAGGCAGGAATTTCAAACGGAAAAAGAAATTACGGTTTCGCTAAAGCTGCAGTTTTGAATGAATAAGATAAAATAAGTCTCCTGGTAGTGAAAGTTACGGTTTCAAGTGTCTGTTGGCGCGAGGCGAAGAGTGACAGCCTCAGGTGTTAGAGTGTGCTGCATCAACACCCACACACACACACACACACACACACACAAGTAACGTGCATCGTACACCGCAATCACAATGTCTCCACTACGGATGCTGACGGTCTTACTGGTGCTGATGGTGGTGGTGACGCTACTGACGGAGGAGGTTGAGGGAGTCAGACGCAGAAGGCGGCGGCGGCGGCCTCGGGGCAAGCGAGTGCGAGTGGCTGGGGAAAGAGGAGGCAGGAGGATTCGACATGCAGCATCGGGAAAAAGAGCCGAGTTCGTGAGACGCCAGCTGAGGAAAGCACGCAGACGTAACCAGGAGGGCTCGCTGAGGCTGAAGGACGGGCGAGCTGAGTGGGAGGGTGAGTGGCCGCTGGGGGGCTTGAACTAGAGTACCTACGTAAAAAAAATAAAGGTACTCTAGATTGAACCAGCCCAAAATAAAGGGTTTGAATACTATTCAAGGAACACAAACAAGGAATAAAGAGCAAATACTATCTAAAGGATCTCAGAACACTTTATAGGACCTAGGAAAAGACAAGCAAACAAAGCTATAAGGTCAGTATAAAAGCTACAACAAAAGATCTCTGCAGAATAACAATTCAATGAACAGGAAACTGCCCAAAAAACATAGCTACTCTTGCAAGTACTAGGATCTAAAAAAAAAATTCTACCAAGCGTTGCTGCATATCTTCTTTATTCATACTACACTAGGATAAATAGCAGTGCTGATTTGAGTAATTCAGAGAGAGAGAGAGAGAGAGAGAGAGAGAGAGAGAGAGAGAGAGAGAGAGAGAGAGAGAGAGAGAGAGAGAGAGAGAGAGAGAGAGAGAGAGAGAGAGAGAGAGAGAGAGAGAGAGAGAGAGAGAGAGAGAGAGCAAAAAAAAAAAAGAGAAAGGAAGACAGAGAAGAGAGAAGAGAAAGAGAAGACAGGAGAGAGAAAAGAGAAAGAAGACAGAGAGAGAGAGAGAGAGAGAGAGAGAGAGAGAGAGAGAGAGAGAGAGAGAGAGAGAGAGAGAGAGAGAGAGAGAGAGAGAGAGAGAGAGAGAGAGAGAGAGAGAGACACTTACTGCAACACCCTTCCTCCCATAATGAAATACCAAAGAAAACTGTTAAAATAGATGAACATAATACAAAAAACAGATACTGATAATGTTTATGAACGATTGTGTCACGTGTGCAGGCAAGCTATACCTGCTTCACGTTATCAATGCAATCTTTTGATAGCTTTTTGATAGGCTCCTAAGTGTTTGATTACCTATCTAACACTTTAAGATCGATTCACAATTATATTTTCTTCCTTGACTTGCATTTTTCGATCATTCTCTATTAACCCCTTGAGACCCAGAACGTAATTTCCATTGTAATTTGGGTACCATTAGACGATTTTAATTAATATAAGCAATACTTTATAGATATGAGCTGTTTAGTTTCCTTGTCCACTAACTAATTTGGTATATTCAGTTACTTTTCTTCACTTTGTGGCTAAAAACAGACGATTTGTTTTATAGCAAAGGAAAAATCTGGGCGTGAAGGGATGAGTAAAATAACACCGAGCTGATTTTTTCACTATATGGTACTAGCTTAATTATGTCTCCATGTTTTCATCTCTATATTATTCTATCATATATTCTCCATCTTATTCTTACATAGGCCCGGTTCACACTAGCACGATTTGAATCAAGAAAATATTAATCAGAATATTAATCCAGCTACCTCCGTCACTATAAGCTATTAATGTCCCTGCTTCGCGCGTCTCGTGTATCTGTGACATAAACTGACATTCCTCTAAGCCCGTACACTACACTCTCATCACGAAACTAAACACACGGTGACCTCAAATCTGGCTCTCCTTATCAGTCACGTTCACTCCCTAGTTAAGTACGTGGTAGTAGTAATACATAGTACATTGCAGATAACGATAGGTTATATCGCTATAGTCACAGCAGGGCAGTATTTAAATACATTTGTGTATTTAGAACTGTATTTATAAATACATTGGTTTTCACGTATTTAAATACTTTAATGAGTATTTAAATACATTGTATTTAAATACTCTTAACATAAAATTGTAAATACTTTTTTATCAGTTAATTTGGCCATCAACCCGCCCAACTGGTGGGAAGGCCTTCTGGCGAGGCCTCTCTAAAAAGGGAAATATACAATAGGAAAGAATCATTTATCATTTATCAAGCATTATAATATTGTTAATCATGAATTAGTACTGAATACATGTTAACATTTGTGTGTATATTTAAAATGTATTTACAAATGTATTTAAATACAATTGATGTATTTAGTATTTAGTATTTAAATACATTCGTAAAATGTATTTAGTATTTAAATACATTCGTAAAATGTATTTAGTATTTAGTATTTAAATACAATTCTCCCATGTATTTAGTATTTAGTATTTAAATACATTCAATGTATTTAGTGCCCAGCTCTGGGTGTTAGTAGATTTCAGGTAGAAGATATAGGTCACTATATCTCTATAAACTCCACGAAGATGTGACATGTATTACTGCAAAATATACATTCTCTCTCTCTCTCTTTCTCTCAAGGAGCTCCTCTCTTGGCCTTGATCCTCAACAGGTCCCAGCTGGCCTCTCAGACACTCACGCACACACAAACACGCACTCCTCACCCTCACCCCGCCCACACACACCCAAACACGCCCTCCTCACCCCACCCACGCACACCCAAACACGCCCTCCTCACCCTCATGCCGCCCACGCACACCCAAACACGCCCCTGCTCATCCTCACCCCGCCCACGCCCTTCTCACCCTCACCCCGCCCACGCACACCCAAACACGCCCCTGCTGATCCTCTGACGTCTATCGCAATGTCGCACCAACGCAAGGCAGATGGAAGATGACACATACACTCAGAAATGAGGGATTTATTTAGGGTAAAATTGTTACATCGCACCATCTCTACCCTTTTTAAATCCTATCTCTTGGCTGGAGGGTAGATGCTGCAGATTCTACCCTCCATCTACCCTTAGTTTAGATACTGTGCTCTCTATCTTCCTTGGCACGAACTCTAGTCGGTATTCTAGCTTTTTTTTGTTTTTTTACTTTCCTGCAGAACCGGGAGACGAGGTGCGCTTGTAAGGTGATGACAAATGAATACCTGTATGTGCTGCTGTGCCAAATTAGACGATAATGGTGATGATTACAGATAATTGAAAGTCATATTAATTTTGAGATCCTCATTTCAAACCCACAATAAACACCAATTTAATTTTTAGTGGTGATGTAAGTGTCGCCACCCTAAACGGGAAGGTTATTGGATCTAGGAAAATTCTTGGTGAGTGAGCGACTGACTAATCTCTCTGTCGAGCATGAAGGTGTTCTGTTACACTCACACTTGTGAAGGACACTGCACGGCTGGATGCACTTGTGAGTTGTGAGTGAGACCCATAAATCCACTTAAAATCTTTCTGCACCGTTGAGTGGCCTAAGAACCCACATGCTGCCCATTAACTCTACCTTCGATTGCAAGTGCATCGGAGGACACAGGGGGGCGGGATGAGCCTCTAATCACAGGCGCCACTATAGTGACTATAAAAATCCTGCCTGTGCCACCACGGGCGAGGGCCAACCATCACAGTCCTCAAGTGTGCCTCCAGGGCCTACCATCCCACCCCTGGAGGTCACTGCTTACAGGCGCTATAGGCACAAATGTAAAAAAAAAAAAAACTAAACTAAAAACTTATGTTCATATTGTAAAGGGAATTATGATGCGCTTAGTGGGTGTTGAAGGAGGAAAGTAATGAAGGACGCTGGATGGTGTCACTGTCACACAAAGGGAAATGACAGATCGGAATAATTCATACTTAAAAAAATACAAATGGCAAATGTTAAATTCTCTCTACAATGGTCAAGAGAAAACATAATCAACAACAGATATTTGAACAGAATGAAATCAAAGTATCTAATTCTAGCTGATGGATGAGTAATTAGGTGTTTTTAGTCAATATAAATCGTAACTTAGCTTTCGAATTTTGTCTCAAGCTGTATTTGTCTCTGCCTTAACCCCTTGAGGCCCAGAACGTAATTTCCATTGTAATTTGGCTACCATTAGACGATTTTTAGTGAATATATATATATAAGCAATATTTTAGAAATATGACCTGTTTAGTATCCTTGTCCACTAGTTAATTTGGTATATTCAGACTCTCTCCTAACGACTCTGAACTAACGACTAATAACTGATACGACTCCTAATACCAGATGATGCCAGTGTAGTTTGATCTTTTTTGTCAATATAAATCGTAACCCAGCTTTCGATTTTTGTGTTTCAAGCTGTATTTGTCTCTGCCTTAACTCCTTGAGACCCAGAACGTAATTTCCATTGTAATATAACCACCATTCGACGATTATAATGAACATAAGCGTTATTTTATAGATATGACCTGTTTAATATCCTTGTCTATTAGCTAATTTGGTATATTTAGTTACTTTTTCGTAATTTTATGGCTAACAACAGATGGTTTCATATAGCAAAGGAAAGATCTGCATGGGTCTCAAGGGGTATAAACGGTCTATCTAGCTTTCCCTTTTTCCCCTCTCTTTCTCTCTGGGCAGCCCCGCATCATCTGGGTTTAAAGGACAGGGAACAGAGAGGGTTTGGAGTGGGTGGTGGTCGAAGGGCGAGTGGGTGGTGGGCGGAGGGAGAGTGGACGGCCGCGTGAGTGTATGTGGGCGTGATTGTCGTCATCACTTTCGAGGGTAAAACAGTCCTGTCCCATGATGTCATTGTGGTGGGTCGCTCCTTATATGACGGGGCCGTTCGTGCATGAAAATCTATTAACCAAACAATATAGTAGTAGTTAGTAGTAGTAGTAGTAGTAGTAGTAGTAGTAGTAGTAGCATAAAAAGTGGCAGTGGTAGCAGCAGTAGTAGTGATAGTAGTAGTCGTAGTAATAATAAAAGTAGTTGAAACAGTTGTTGTAGTAGTAGTAGTAATAGCATAAGAAGTAGATGTGGTAGCAGCAGTAGTAGTGATAGTAGTAGTCGTAGTAATAATAATAGTAGTAGAAACAGTTGTTGTAGTAGTAGTAGTAGTAGCAGCATAAGAAGTTGTAGTGGTACAGCAGCAGTAGTAGTGATAGTAGTAGTCGTAGTAATAATAATAGTAGTAGAAACAGTTGTTGTAGTAGTAGTAGTAGTAGTAATAGTAGTAATAGTAATAGTAATAGTAGTAGTAGTAGTAGTAGTAGTAGTAGTAGCATAAGAAGTTGTAGTGGTAGCAGCAGTAGTAGTGATAGTAGTAGTCGTAATAATAATAATAGTAGTAGTAGAAACAGTTGTTGTAGTAGTATAGTAGTGGTGGTGGTGGCCTAGTAGTAGTAGAAGAAGTAGTAGTAGTAGTTAGACTAGTAGTAGTAGTAGTACCAGTATATGGTGGCCTATAGTAGTAGATGCAGGCCCGCAACAAGGAAATATGTAGTACAAAGGGGAGGGGGGGGGGGCAGTGATGGAGTAGGAGGGGTGGACCTATTTAAAATTCTTCAGTATTACTATGGAAATATTTGAGCTGTATTATACGATATTTTGTCAGGGGGGCGAGGGAACTTCCAGCCCCCCCCCCCCCCCCCCCCCATTGATTGCGGCTCTGCATAGATATCGTGGTGGCCTAGTAGAAGTAGTAGTAGTAGAAGTGGTAGTAGTAGTAGTAGTAATAGTAGTAGAAGTAGTAGTAGTAATAGTAGTAGAAGTAGTAGTAGTAATAGTAGTAGAAGTAGTAGTAGTATTATAGTAGTAGAAGTAGTAGTAGTATTATAGTAGTAGAAGTAGTAGTAGTAATAGTAGTAGAAGTAGTAGTAGTAATAGTAGAAGTAGTAGTAGTAATAGTAGTACAAGTAGTAGTAGTAACAGTAGTAGAAGTAATGATAGTAGTAATAGTAGTAGAAGTAGTAGTAGTAGTAGTAGTAGTAGTAGTAGTAGTAGTAGTAGTAGTAGTAGTAATAGTAGTACAAGTAGTATTAGTAATAGTAGTAGAAGTAGTGATGGTATAGCCGTTGCTGTTGTTGCGTCACACACACACACACACACATCCTTTTCATAGCAGTTTCCCCCTCGCCCGCCAGCCTCGGCCTGCTAATCTCATCACACCCAGCAATCCGTGTCACTCCCTAGTCCCTTCACACCACTTATCTGGTGTTGAGCCTTCCAATGCATGACACACAAAACACGAGCGTACTATATGTGCTATTTTTGTGCCCATAAACCTCTCATAACAAGACCATCCATTGTTTTACCTCTCCCCCACTTTAGAATTTAGTTTTAGAGGTATCTGAAAGGATCTGTGAAGGTCTGGAGGTAAAAAGCCCACTAATAAGGGCGGGAAAGGACTAGAATTTTACCCAATTATTTTCACTCTTCCTATCTTTTAAGTTTTTACATATTCTTCCCCGACACTTGTTTCTTTGCAGGAAATGTCCAAATCTTCCACGAGAGCGGCTGGGGCAACATTTGTGACGACGAGTGGGACGCGCGAGAGGGCGACTTGGTATGCAAGGCGCTCGGTTTTCCTGGCCTTGAGAGAGTCACCCACAGTGGAGTCTACGGTCACGCCAGAGGTCTGTGTTCTATGATTGCTTGATAATGCTTTGATAACTGTCTGAATGAGGCTTTATATAGAGGCAACGATGGCACACATATATGGGCAAACAGTAATAAAAGATTGTTTTTTATGTCATTCTTCTAACTTTCTAACTTCTACCGTAGATAACAGTCAAGTCGCCACCTGCAGTCATGTCGCCAGCCGCCAAATATTACGAATTATAGCATCACTACTGATTTTTATGTGCCACTGAAGATGATACACAGTAGTTTATATAATGACTGTATAATCTACCCTGTTTCAGCGTTGTTTTATGCTTTGTATCTGCAAATATAACTGTTGCGCATTTTGCTTCTCAAGTTTTTCTTGGCGCGACGACAAGACAGTAGCTCACCACCTTTCGGGCGACAGGACACAAGACTTGCCAGATCTTTCAAACTTGAATAGAATTTGTTTTCACGTTGGCAGAGGAATTTTTTTATACCCAAGCATCTTCCGCAGCTAATATATATAGAGACTTGTTTTACTTTACCTCTAATTTCCCTGAATTCCCCAGAGTGGCGACTCAACTGTTGGGTTAAAATACTAGCTGGCGACTTTACTGTAGTAGGTATAACAACGTCGCCACTCTGTTTTATTTTTATAATTTGTTCATTTATAGCCCTAATATGACGCAGATGAAGACACAAAATGACACTTTCCAGATAGCCTCTTCTAACTTTCCTGAAATCATGGATGTAGAAATGTAAGTATTAACGCCACCACACGTCTGTAAATAACAAAGAAACGTTGTCCTGGCAACTTCACTGTTATCTACGGTAACTAACTTTCTTTACTACTAACCTTCTAAAAGTAAAATGCTACATAACATCTTACAATAAAATATCACTATCTGTCTTATGAATATCTAATTTTGATGTGCATAATAGTTAGATGAATAAGTGGGTAAAATTATCTGAATGTGAGAGTAAATCGAAAATACTAATTCTTCAAACAATCACTAAATTTCCTAAGATTTCCTCAAAATTATAATGAAATTTCCTTAAAAATATTCGTCGATGCAAAAGTTTCCCACTCTTTTTCATGGATTAATCAAATTAGTTATGAAGTGTGCATTCATCTCTAGGCATAGTTAGCTTCAAGAACGTCATTACTTGGGGATAAGATCATGAAAACACGAGGTGACGGCGCCTCTGACCATCCAAGGAATAACTAATTTATCTAGATTTAATGGTATTATTTTACACTGGGACCGAAATTCCCTACACAATTGGGAGTGTGGATTCTGTATACCTTATTGGATTCTAGGAAACATTCTCTCAATGAGATTCCGTCGCAAATAATTACTTCTGGAGATAATGACATGTTGTTTATAGGGAGGCAAGAGACAAGTGTTTACGTGCTCTTCTTCCTGTGACCTGCATCGCCTTCTTCCCTTGCTACTAACTTATTTAGAGTAACTTACAGTAACTAGACAAGTTACTTATCTAGACTAAATCCCATCAACGGTAAATTTCCAGATGAACACCGAACTCACTTTGGTGGACGAAACAATTGTTTCTGGTGTGTTTTTGTGTTTTTTGAATGAATCTGCTAACCGTTTCTGTCGCAAATATTTTTTTTTTTTTTTTTTTTTTGCAAAAATGACAAAAACAAATTTGAACCTAAACCTTACCAAACCTTTACCTAAGCTAACCTATAGTGCCGACCGGGGTAATTTGGTCCTTCCAACGGACCGGTTCTATTCGGACCGCCATTTTTGCTTTGGTGTTTGTTTCAATATAAATAAGAGTGTAACAGTTTTGAATATCCCATGTAGTAAAACAACCATTTTAACATTTCTAGTATTAATATGAATATAAATATCGATATGTAACTGAACCCAGGAACCAAAATAGAAAATTAGTAAAATGACAGCAAAAAAAAGTTGCGGCAAAGTTTGTTTACAAAATCAGCTGATTTGGCGAACTTTCATGGGATTCAAATATGAGACGGAGTACATTCTTGTAAATAAGCGTATATAGAGTGTTTTTCCTCTACTTTAACATGAACATATCAAAAATGCTCTATCTTGTCTCATTTTCGTATGATCAATGCTCAGTTTGGGTCCGTATTTACCCCGGTGACAAAAACACTCGCGGGGTAAATTGGACCCAGTGTAATGTACCCCTCACGGCATATCACGGTGAGGATTAACTGCTTATTTGCACTTGTTTCTTTTGTTTCAGGTTGTTGAATGCTAATATGGAATTAGTTTAAGGGTGCTGGTATATAAATTAAGGGTAAATTTTTACTCAAGGACCAGAATTCTCTACACAATTGGGAGAATGATTTCTGTTTACCTTAATGGATACGGTAAATGTGCAGTTTCAACCAAAATACTTCCTATAAACGAATACTCTCCCGACATAACTGGGGGGCTATGCCCACCCATACCTCCCTGCTAGTTAACTAACCTAACATGGGCATTGATTACGTAACCTAACGGTATTATTTTACATTAGGACCGAAATTCCCTACACAATTGGGAGTGTGCTTCTGTTTACCTTATTTAATTCTAGGAAACATTTTCTCTACGAGTTTCCGTCGCAAATCATTACTTTCGAAGATAATGACATGTTCATAGGGAGGCGAGAGCCAAGTGTTTACGTGCGCCTGACTCTTCTTCCTCTTGTGACCTACATCGCCTCTGTTCTTCCCTTGCCACGGACACTTTTTTAATGCAGATTTGACATTAGTTTGGAGGTTAAAGCGTGTGTTAGGTTAGGTTAGTGAGTCAAAAGGTGGGGTTAGGTTAGTTTAATTTTCATATCTCCTATACACTCGGATCTCCTTCCTATTAAAAACATCTTATATCTCCGAAAGAAGTGCCTTGTGACGGAAGCTCATAGAGAGAATGTTTCCTAGAATCCAATAAGGTAAACAGAAACCATACTCCCAATTGTGTAGGGAATTCTGGCCCTAGTGTAAAGTATTACTAAATTAAGTAACAATGCTTAGAAATTATAAAAGAAAAACTAACATAGACCTAGAAAAAGAAGAAAGACTAGGAACTCAAAGACTGGAACCCAAACGTGTGCGTGTTGGTCATCTTTTCCGCCTAACCAGAGCATGTGAAGAACAGCTCACATAATGTTTGATAGTGTCTATGGGCATGGTATGACATGTTGTTTAAGTTTTTGGAGGTTTGTCAAATTTTTAAGAAATATTTTTTTATATATATATATATATATATATATATATATATATATATATATATATATATGACCAATTTACCCCAGAGTTAGGTCCGATTTACCCCATTTTGTGTAACAATGCGGTCCGCACTTCGCAGTGTATTGCTAACAGAGCTATAATGGATATTTGTTCAAACTTTAATGACATATAGGTAGTGACCCTCCTAGGATTATATTAACTTTTTGTTTGTTTATTTCAATAGATATGGAAACTAGATCAAAGTTTGTCAAAACCAGGACCAAATTACCCCGGTCGGCACTACCTAACCTAACCTTTACCTAACTATATATATAAAAAAAAAAAAAAAAAAAAAAAAAAAAATCTTTTTTTTTTTTCTTTTTTTTGAAGAATTTCGTCAGTTATCGACGCAGCTGAGATGGATCTCCACTGTAACCAGACAGCTCTCTCTCAGGCTACCCCTAGAGAGCTGTCTGCTAGTGCTTATAGTGCTGGCCGAAGCCAGCATCCCGGGAGGTGGGTTACAAACCCCCGGCTAACACCCGGTACCCATTCACTGCTGGGTGGACAGGGGCTCGGGTTTTAAGGAAACAGCCCAACTGTTTCCGCTCCGCCCGGGGATCGAACCCGGGACTTCTCGGTTGTGAACCGAGCGTGCTAACCCCTACACTACACTATCTACCTAAAAAAAAAAAAAAAAAAAAAAAAAAAAAAAAAAAAAAAAAAAAAAAAAAAAAAAAAAAAAAAAAAAAAAAAAAAAAAAAAAAAAAAAAAAAAAAAAAAAAAAAAAAAAAATTGCGACAGAAACGGTTAGCAGATTCATTCAAAACACATAAAAACACACCAGAAAAAAATAGTTTCGTCCACCAAAGTGAGTTCGGTGTTCATCTGGAATAATACCCCATCATCATACGCCCATACCTGCCGCGTCTACCTTGAAATGCAATCCCCCCCCTACATGTAATTTTGTATGAATTGCTCGCTGCTCACCCCATTCATAATTAACCTCCATGTAACAATGACGTTATTGAATGATCTTAGAGTAAGGGAATATGTGGCGGGACAAAACACCATCACATAAGCCTAACCTGGTGCCAGTAACAATTAAAATATGATCACTCCCCATTACCTCCAAACCCTTCACCCTACAAGCTTTGCCTCCACCACACATGTACCAGCACCTACATAACTGCCAGTCAACCCATCACTCACCTCCGTGCAGGCCTCCACCCTCCTTATCAACACTGCTATTTTCTTATCGTCCTTGCACGCTGCCTTCACTTCGAAACACTGGGAACTGAATGAGACACAGTGATGTAAACAAGTGCACTGCGCTACACCTTCAGTGTCGCAGTATCGTACATTCTTTGAAAAATCCTTAGTCTTGGAATCCCCCCAGTTATCTTGTATTTGTCAGTTATCTATATATAATTTGGATAATATGGGGAAACCATAAATCAGTTATACTTACCTTGTTGTTGTTGTTGTTGTAGGGCAGTGATGGTTACTTACCTATCCCACCAGGGTTGTGAGCTGTACGATAATTATCGTATTTGTACGATAATTTGACTATCCGTACGATGTACGATGCATGGTTGAGAATCGTACACGAAAATACGATAATTGATCGACTCACAAATACAATTACATTATAAAGTCATACAAAAATTGTCATCACAAAATGAAAAATAAAAATCTGTTGCTGTCAACTTCCGCGAGAGAACATAAGAAGAACATAAGAAAATAAGAAAGCTACAAGAGGCCGTGAGGCCTACACGTGGTAGTTCCTGTAGAGAGAAAGAGAGAGAGAGGAGGAAAAACCCCAGACACAGACATGAACAAGTATCAAATTAGCATGGAACACGTCATAATAGAGCTTTAGAAAAATCCTGAGTCACAAATATAATATCTTACTTAGGGTGAGGAGAAAAGAAAACCAATGTACAATGTCTCCAATAATCAGGAGAAAATTTTGGCCGCACAGGCGGCAAACATTCAGTATTTGGCACTGCCCCGTCAGGCCAGCGTACACAACGCCTCACAAGTCTGGTGAAAGAAAACAAATCTTCCTTACTGGCTGGAGTGGGAGTATCAGTTCACTTCTGTGTGGGCTGCAGGAACAGAACTTAAGCACAGACATACATACACACACACACACTTCCTAATTCATTTTCCCTTAAACTTTACTTCTATTCGAAACCAGTCAGTGCTTGGCAAGAGACATACGAGGTTCCCCTTTGAAGAACTTACATGCTTCTACTGTTTCTGAGTTGATGCTAAACTAGAAGTATTTGATTAGCATAATACACAGAGAGAGAGAGAGAGAGAGTTTTGAGTTTGACTTTTGGTCCTTTCCATGACATGGACTTGGACCGTTGCTTGCCGCATTAGAACGCAGATTGTGAGAGGGTATTTAGCAAGATTAGCCTTACCAAGACAGAGGTAAGACACTGACTTCTAACGGGAACCATACTTGGTTCTCTTCCAGCAGCGCAGTGTGTAAGGGAAAAGGGAGATTGTGTTACTTTCATCGCTACACATGATATGATATGTCGATGACAACTGACACACTATCATTATAAGCGCCAGCTGACACAGGGGATAAAAGAATGGAGGAGGAACAGGAATTCCTCTTTTCTTTTGAGGATGATAGCTATGTAGAGTTCTCGAGTTCAGCTTCTTTTGAGTCATTATATGATTGTGTTACTAAATATATATATTTTTTATTTAATTTCATTTATTTTGGAAAAAATAATTTTGCATGGAATTTTGTGTCATGATTGGATATAAATACGTATATATTTTGGTGAAAAGAGAAAATATTTTTATATGTGGAATGCTGAATTCAATGATGTATATAGTTATCTACTGACTATATTATTTTACCTAATGTTGTACGATAATCTATCTGAAAATACGATAATTTTGGTGGCTCGGTACGATAATGTTGGCTACAAAAGTTCACAACCCTGTACCCCACCTAAAACCCCCATTTTTTCACCAAGCCCCTAAAGGCCGTGTCACACGGACACTTTTTCCGGCACCTTTTGGTATTTTGCTACCAAAAGATGCCCGTAGTGGTGGCAAAAAAATGCGCGTTCATCACATGGCGTTTCGGCTACGAGCATCTTCTTGCACGATTCATAAGTCTTGAATTAAAGAATACGATTGAATTGAATACGACTGAAGTCTTCTTGCACGATGCATAATGTTAGTTTTCTTTGTGGGTTCTGGAAGATGCCAGTAGATTGCTCATAGCCGAAACGCGCCGCGTGACGAACGCGCACTTTTTTGCCACCACTACGAGCATCTTTTGGTAGCAAAATACCAAAAGATGCCGGAAAAAGTGTCCGTGTGACACAGCCTTAAGCTTGGCAGCCACAGGAGAAAGTTAGGGGTGGAGGCATTCTTCTGTAAGGTGTGACATTGCTGTTTTCACAGAAGTCACCATAATTGACAAAGCTAAAAAAATGAGGCAACAAGTTCCTATTATGTTAATAAGTCACTTGACAACAAACCGCGCGGTATCACTCCTTTGGTACGGGAGACAATCCAGGCTTACACCTTGTCCAAGGGTGACTTCAGACCTGAGACTATGCACGGCAGGGATGTCCAATGCCCTGGGATAAAAATATATTCACCCGCATACCAGCAGAATTACTATACTGGCAGAATGACTGTAGACTCTTCAAGTGATAACAATGATTTGGGTGTTCTTTCAGGGCCTTGGATTACTATGAGTTCAATAACTAATACTAAATGATTGATTACTCCGTTCACACTCTACCTTTCTACTTTTGACTCATTTTTTGAGGAATTATGGTCTACGTGCAATGGTTCATCTGTATCTTGAGCTGTTCATCTTCATTTCCAAACGAAATATAGTGGATGGATAACATTAAATGCATGATAGAGAAATACCAGCTGCCTTCTGAATACTTTCTCTACATGCTTTAATTTCTTCTTGTAACTCAATTTATGAGAGATTGTGGTGGAAAGGTCGTTAGGTGGTCAATGCGGAGTCAAAAAAAAATATTGGGGTCTTTAAAAGGAGTTTGGATAGATTCATGGATGGGGAAGAGAGGTGGATATAGGTAGAGTTAAGTAACAGGAAGTATAGCTCGTATAGGTCTCACAGCCTCTTGTAGCTTCCTTATTTTCTTATGTTCTTATGTTCTAAAGCTGATAGCTCATCTGTCTTCTAAACTATTCCTCTCTGATTCCAACAGAGAGATACTGGATGGATAACATGTACTGCATGGGGACAGAGAGAAACCTGACGCAGTGTAAGTTTGACGGGTGGGGGATCCATGACTGCGAGAAAGACGAAGCGGCTGGAGTAGTTTGTAAAAGTCACTTCACCACAACCACTCAGTCTCCTACACTGCCGCCAAGAGACCAGCCAATCATCACTAACAAAACAGTACTAACAGTAAGGCATGATGGTTTCCCTTTCATATCACAAATACAGAAGAAAAAGCCATGATAAAAATGTAAATCAGATATTTTGTTGTGAACCTAAATCATAGTGAGTCATGTAGTCTTTCATACTCATGTCATTGAAGATTTGTATGTATCGTATTATAAGAGTAATATGAATGGTTTGTCCCAGCATGCGATAGAGGGGAAGGTTAAGGTGCGTCTACTGGGTGGACGGATGGACACGGAGGGTCGAGTGGAGGTGCAGCTGGAAGGGTCTGAGGCATGGGGGCTGCTGTGTGGGGACGGCTGGTCCATGCTGGAGGGCATGGTGGCGTGCCGGCAGCTGGGCCTCGGGTACGCCCAGGGAGTCGTGTCCACAGGTAAGACCGAGCAAATGTTCCATAAAAATCATACACGTATACCTACAGGTGTGACCCGCTGATGACCACTGTGACCGTATTATGAATATTATTGGTTTTAGGACCTGATTCGTTATAGTGTTTATTCATTATACCAGTCACTGTTGTACTTGTACCTTGAAGTTGAAGAAATAATGAAGATGATATAAAAATCATGCAGTATCTTGTTTTAGGAATGAAAGTTGAGTAACCATTGCACCTATAGGCTATACCAGTGATTATAATTATTAAGGAGATGACCCAAAAAAAGTCTAATTAACAGCTAACACAACTATAATTCCTAAAGAATCAAATATGAATATCTTTAAATTTGTAGAAACAGTGATAATAATTAAGCCTATATGACACAATTAACAGATGCAACATAGAAAAGATTGATTACTTTTGTAGTTTGTATCAACAAATTACGTAGTAGTTTGCATTAATATTGAACTTGTTCCGCATTACAAGAAACTCCTCCCTCGCAGGGTTCTTCGGAGGCAATCAATCGGACATCGTGATCAGCGGCATAAAGTGCACGGGCAATGAGGGGCGGCTGGAGCAGTGCCTTCACGACGCCGTGGGGGAAGTGTTCTGCCCGGACCCCAACGCTGACGGCAACATTGCAGGCGTCACTTGTATTAACAGTAAGCTCAGAATTGTATTTTCTTTGCAGTACATGGTTCATTCCATGGTTCATGGTATTGGGTGGCTCAGGTTGAGGCTTGGACATCTTGGTTTAGAGGGGAAATTTAATGCACTTTAGTTGATCTTAATTGGTCATTTACAAAAGTTTTCAGCCACGTTACTTTGTTGGTCACGTTGGTACTGTATCACGTATTGCTCTCAGAAATGTTTGGTGATATCTTATATAACAAGATAGGCTTTAGGAATTCAGATTTGATTTCATTATCAATAAGTGCCACCTCACACTTTTGGAAGAAAGCCTATATATGAAGAAAAACATTATTGTTGGAATAATATACACCAAATGATATTTCTGAAAGCAGAATGCCATGAATATCAAACACCACCAATTTTGTTGTCATATCTCATACTTGCACATTGACAATACCAGGATGGATTTTCTAATAATCAACTTCTTTTTGGCATAAGAAATGGCAGACTTGGTGCCGGACCACATGGAGCTGGCGCGGTCGGCCCGCCTGGAGGACAAGCAGCTCTTCTTCCTGCAGTGTGCCATGGAGGAGAACTGTCTGGCCACTTCCACGGCAGAGGTGGAGGTGAGGTGCAGTGTTTTCAGTCGCTTTATTTCTATGAACATTTTTTAATTCATACGGCAGAAGTTGAAAAGAGGTTCAGTGTTTTCAGTCGCTATATATCTATGAACATTTTCTAATTCAATCTGTATACGCCTATGACAATTACTTGCTTTGTGACCTTTAATCGATTGAAAAAGTATTGTTCATCAGTACCAAAAGTAGTGAGTTAAAATTCATGACACAGTGGACTGAACCACACACGGAAATTTAATGTCTTGAATTACGGCAACTTTTCTTTTTCGTAAATAAATGCACATTAACACTAGCGTATTATCTAACTCCTCGCCCTTCACAGAAGAGTGGCTACGGGTGGCACCTCGACACTCGGAGACTGCTACGCTTCACAGCCAGGATATTAAATCAAGGAGATGCACCCTTCAGACCTTTCCTGCCCAAACAGTACTGGGAATGGCATGCCTGTCATATGTAAGTCAGTCAAGGCTCCAGGTATATGTTGTAAATAATGTGATGATTAATCTGCATGTCATTTTTTTTTTTTTTTATACATAAGGACTTCTCCCAAACATGTGGAATGGCATAAAATCCAGAGCCGATCGTTTAACCTTGCAAATTGTATAAGGTATTCATTGAAACTACTTGTTCTGGATTTTGTACCACCCCACACATTTGGGAGAAGATCTCATGTATGAAAAAAAAAGTTCCATTTATCTGAGTATGGGGTTCTACTGATAAGACATTGGGTGAGTATTAAGATAAGGTGCAACAATCATAAATGCTAGTCATCAATCAGATCAAAGTCTACTATGGTGAATGAGGCTCCTAAGTACAGGTTACATCCTGATAGCCACACTCAACTCTTCATCTTCACCTAATGGTATTATTGCAAACAGCTAAAACATATAATTAAAAGACTAGTGAATTTCTCTTTTCTATGTATAAAGAGTTTTAGGTTCTATGAATTGATACATTTTGTAAAGGAATTTTAGGTGCAGAGTGAGTGCCTTTGTATTCTTCAGAAGGCCCAAATTCAGTTTAAAAATAACTCGCTGAAAGCTGTTCACTATTGATTTGCTTGGGTAAATATATATAAGAAATGTGGCAGCCATCACTACACTTCTATTAGAGTCTATATAAATATCATGACACTTGCCTATTCACATTAAGAAACTCATGACTCATGATGGAGAATGACACATGTGAATAATGGTAACAGTCATCAAAACAAATCAACTAGCAAAAAAATCAACATGCACTCATGAACCCTAATCCTTCCAGGCACTACCACAGCATGGAGACTTTTGCTCACTATGACATCATTGACGCCGAAGGGAACAGAGTGGCAGAGGGGCATAAGGCTTCTTTCTGTCTGGAGGATAACAACTGTTTGCCGGGCGTGGAGCCCGTGTACAAGTGTGCCAACTTTGGCGACCAAGGCATCAGTCCGGGCTGCACCGACACCTACGCCTACAACATTGACTGCCAGTGGGTGGACATCACGGATCTCAAGCAAGGAACATATACATTGAAGGTAAGTTACAAATGTTCAGTTTATATCATGGAAATACACATTTTAGAAAATACATATAACAAAACTTAACCCTTTGAGACCCAGAACGTAATTTCCATTGTAATTTGGCTGCCATTAGACAATTTTTAGTGAATATAAACAATATTTTATAGCTATGACCTGTTAAGTATCCTTGTCTACTAACTATTTTGGTATATTCAGTTACTTTTTGTAATTTTATGGCTCGACAACATACAATTTTATATAGCAATGGAAAGATCTGGGTGTGAAGGGGTTAAGATTATTATATACCAAGTATTTCATGGAATTCACGTCACTGTTACTAAGACATACTCTGTGTTACCATACTAATAACAGTGTGTTTCCATCTTTATAATACAATTCTTGGTATGCATGTGGTATGAGCATGTATCTTCAGATTTTTTTTTGTCTTTAATATACTACTGTAGTCCTGGTTTTATTAACTGTGTTTTGCATGCTTATTCTATCAGGTGGCAGTCAATCCAGAGTTCAAGGTAGCAGAGATGAGCTTCGATAACAATGCTGCCGTTTGTGAATTGATTTATGGGCCGTCTAGTGCCTGGGTGGGGAACTGCTCGCTGGGCCGCCCCTGACACCCTGGACCACCACCACAACCACCACCACCACCACCACTACCTGCCCTCCCTCCCATCTTACTGCTGTTTAGTTTCTATGATTAATCTCAAAACATATATGCATTATCTATTTATTAAATTATTTATTCATTCATTCACTGGTTATGACAGTTTGGTGTGGCAGCATTTGCTCCTAGCAGAATCACATTCAGGTGATCCCTTAATCAAGTTTGTAATTGGTGTCCGAGCTTTGTATTTAACTTGAAATGCATAAGTCCAACATACTCTTGTCGATACTGAATACTGTATTGAACATTGTGAAAATGATGTTTATACAATACAGCTACACCCTAATACTAGTTAACCTCTTCACGCCCAGATCTTTCCTTTGCTATAGAAAATTGTATGTTGTTAGTCATAAAATTACGAAAAGTAACTGAATATACCAAATTAGTTAATCGACAAGGATACTAAACAGGTCATATCTATAAAACGTTGCTTATATTCACTACAAATTGTCTAATGGTGGCCAAATTACAATGGAAATTACGTTCTGGGTCTCAAGGGGTTAACAGTACGTACATGTTTCTACCAGCCTGAATCACCCGAATACAATATCTTAGATGACATTTACATGATGAAGCAAATATTTCTCAATCTACCACCAAAGCATCTTTCATGTTCCTGGTCTGATATGATCTTATTAATGTATGCAATTTTCCTGTCATTTCAACATGTCCCAGAGAAGTACAAATCGGGAATAGACGTGAGATGAATAATTGAGTCTTTAGGGCACTTGCAGCACACAGTAGCATTATGTAGAGTATATGTGTTGCTTCTTTACAAACATCAGTTATTTTGTAAGGGATGTCGGCTCTGAAGTATTTGTCAGATGTGTGTTTGTGTATTATATTATGTGTATTATATTGTGTATTAGGATTATAGTGTACTGTATTTGAGATAGAGTATTTGAAAATGTTATATTTTTGCATGCTCAAATAAGTACATCAGTACCATAATCATATTTTCACCACTTGTGTTCATGAAGTGATGGAGTTAATAGCTAGACACTGACACTAAGACATTTGAGAGACTAAATAGCGACTTGAAGAGGCGAATTGATAACTTTGGCAATAAGTGCTTCGCAGAATCATGGGGTATCGCTGGGATGATTACGTGTCAAATCAGCGATTGCACCGTGAGACTGAATCGAGGCCTATTACCTGCATAGTCTGTCAGAGCCAACTTCGCCTATATGGGCATGTGGCACGCTACCCTGAAACCGATCCTTCCCATCGGGTTGTACCTGTAAGAGACAATCCGGCGTGGAGGAGGCCAAGGGGGTGCCCACAAGGCTCGTGGCTGGGGCAAGTTGATGCTTCCTGTTGAGAGTTGCTTGGTATGGGAAGGGAGTCTGCATGGGGACTCGAGCGTGGTGACCCCCGGGAGTGGCGTCGTAGGGTGGGCGAGGCGGCGTGCCCCCCGGCGTATGCCCCCAATGATTGATTGATTGATAGTTTTACATATAAAATAAAAACATTGTTGTTTCTGATAAAGTTTAGTCCTGTTTTTTTGTAACACACTAAAAATAAAATCCTTCAGTCATTTTCTATGAAAATGACAAAATTTTAGAATGTGCATTTTATATTTCTGGAACTTATCCTTTCTCCACTCCTGAGGCCAGAAATGTTAGCACCGTGATGCACTGGCCGAGTGTCCTGGACTGCCAATGCTTTGCTGATCCTGCTGAAGCCCTTCCACACAGCACTACACCACTGTGCTGCAAGGCTGTTTACTTGCTCTCCTCTGTTTTGTCTATTTCACGGATATAAAAGTATCACTCTTTAGTCCCTTGCCCTATTCAATGGTAAACTGGATCAGAGTTGTGTGTTTTGCCTTCCTTCAAGAAAGAAGTATCAAGAAACTTCAAGAGCTACTTTGTAATGGTTCAACAGATATTTCAGTGTTACATATGGCTGGTCTGTTTCTCATGAAAGCTCCAGTAAGTATCTCAAACTTTGCAGGTCGTAAAACACAGGATGCATGACCATAATCTTTAATATTTTTAACTTCATCTCTAAACTATACATCTTTGGTTTGAAAAAGGAC
>JACEEZ010007182.1:147500-192500 GCA_016584305.1 Chionoecetes opilio
CTATGATTACTAATCAAGTGCTTATGCCACATGCAAAACCTGCATATTTTTTGCAATTTGCAACATAATGAATACTCTTCAAAACGTTTAAGACTTCAATCTTTCATGATACATAGTTACCATGTACCAGATAAGCAAGATTACTGCATAAATATTCAAGTTGCTTCAGAGTATCCTATTGCTTCGGGGAAAATACAGCTAAAATCACTCAATTTACATTAAAAAAATTCCCAGAACTCATAAAAGTTGATTCTCTCTAGTCTAGACTTGTATGCATCTTTCTTTGTCAAGAACGAGGAAACATTACCATCGGTAGTGACAAACACCTCACTCTTGACCCGGTACACCACTGACCCACCATAGGTCACCTTCACCATTACTTGACCTCTTTCCATAGGCTTACTGCTTTCATGAGCTTACAGGATAACAGAAAAATATATGGACATCTTGTTATGTAACGAAAAATCATTGGATACTTGTCTGTATTTTACCTTTCATAATGACTATTCCTCTCCCCCTCTCCCTCTCTCTCTGGCAAATGCAGGAAGAGCGTGGGTGGGCGAGAGGCTACAACTTGGTGTGCCGAATGTTGTCCGTCCACAGATTCTGAATAGTCATGGACTCCAAACTATTCAGGAAGGAGTCATTGTCCAGGCTGATTAGATCCTCTGGACTCCCCTGAAATGAACGAGGCACACTGTTAGAAGAACCTTTGTAACAAAAGACATGAACGAAGGTATTATCTAACATTATATTTTAGTGTTTAATATCATGAATTAAATGCATTTTCAACATTCAAAGTAATAGCTACATCTATATGGGAACCATCTATAACTATGGAACCATAAGGAATCTTGCGCTAAAACTTAGGAATTATACTACTAAAGGGGTTACCATTGCTCAGGAATTTGTTCAGTATTTAAAAAAAATTCCCGATTACTTTCGTATTTCTAGCCGGACAGTGCCCTTAATAATGATGAACTCCCTAGAGTTGCCTGTACGGAGCTACCCCTGTAGAGTCCCCGCTGTGTTGGGAGGAACCAGTGAAAAGTTATGGGGAAAAAGTACATTTAAGGAAGAGGGCAGGTTTGTGAGGCATGAAGATAAAAGAAACGTAAGTATATGTACTCATAGATGAGGCAGACAGCAAACCATGTTGCTTGTTGCTTGTTGCTTGCTGCCTTTTGCTACCTAAATATTTTTCAGTATGTTTTATGACGTGAAAAATCTTACATATATAAATAGTGTTGATGACAAACTAGGTAAGCATTACTGGACGCTTGAAACTATACATACTAAACTGAATAATTCTTGCGAAGGATTAGGGAAAGAATACATTGTAAATCTGCTTTGTTCTACTGCATAATGTAGATAGCCTTTAGTTTTCATCATAACCTCTATGCACTAGCTTTTGGCAGTGCTAAAATCCTACAAGCAGGAAGAGTAGGTGCCTCATCCCACTCACACTTGGGGAGGAACTGGCCAATGTTGGGCAGGTTCAAAGGAGCAACCTTGGGCATGGATGGCAGAACCATTTGAAGGCTCTTCCCTAGGCCCTTAGGCAAAGAGGGCTTGAGGCTTCTAAGGTGTATCAGGACCTGCGGCACCTGCTCTCCCTGAGGTGGCTGAGAGGCCTGACCACCCGTGCCCTTCAACGCCCAAGGTGCCACACAGTCAAAGATCCCAAGAGCCAATGAGTGATATGAGAAAACATGCATGCAAATGTTACACTGAAAAATCATTAAAATATGAGTTTTTTGAATGGTGCATAAAAGACTAAAACATATTATGAAATGAATGAATAGACACTCTGGTAAGATTCCATCACAGTATGAAGCCGCACAGTACCGGCAGTGCAGTCTCCCCACAAGACAACCCGAAACAAAGTATAAATCGTGCATTACGGCAGACTATAGCTGACAGGCAACGTAAGGAAAGCTTGAGGCTTCTTATTCACTCCATCTAAGCATGACTTCAGTACACAACGTCCAGTCCCGACCTACCAAGACATGGAGTCCTTCACGTGGAGGTGAATTCATGCAAAACTATAGAAAACAATAATTAAACTTCAAAACTATCTTTAACTTCAGTTATCTAGATAAAGATGCATAAATGATGTACGTACCCTGTCCAAAATACAGTACATCTACAAGAAAAAAAGTTCCAGTAATATAAAATAATATAGGTAAATGCAATGAACTGAACAGCTTCATTGTAATTTTGTTTGTAGTAACAGTACTGTAAGTTTTCATTTGACCTCAGTAATAGTGGATTACTTTTGGTACATTTTGTCATCATAGCACCAATTTTGTACACTTGAAAAATTGTTGAGAACAGCAGCAAGAAGACTCTGACAACCTATATAATGCTGTGTGCATATCTTAGAAGAGATGTTTTATGTGACAGTGAGTTAAAAATATTGACAACAGAGAGATATTTGTGTGTACTTCTGCTGAACAATTGCTATTCCCTTCTTTGTACTTATGCCGCGTACAAGAAGCTAACACCTGAACCCTCACCCTGTGGCCTAACACAGGTAGATCCATGTTTAGGCAGAGCAGAAAATTGTTATGAACTGGCTATCACAACATGATCGTACATATCCCTTGTACAACCCAATGATGCAGCAATACACTGAAGATTATGTCTGTAATAGTAGAATACATAGTGGACTATTACAAAAGACAGACCATAAGATAAGTGAGACCAGAAAAGAGTGAAGTATTAAACAAATATACAAAACAAAATGTAGAGGATGTGGAGACATACACACGTAAATAACCAACAATACCACTTAGTTATATCTCATGAGGAGCCTACACGAAAATATTGCAAATTCTGTAAAGTTGAAGAAAATGACTGCCCTGATAACTTCTTGATAGAGCCGCACATACCAAGACAATCTGAATTTCCTTGAAGCTGCTGTTTCACACTAACACAAGACATTTCTCTTACAACAAATAATATGCTCCTACATAAAAACATAAGAACATAAGAAAATAAGGAAACTACAAGAGGCCGTGAGACCTACACGAGGTAGTTCCTGTTACTTAACAATACTACATCCACCTTTCATCCCCATCCATGAATTTATCCAGCCTCCTTTTAAAGCTCTCTAATGACTCCGCACTAACTACCTGTCTACTGAGTCCATTCCAATCATTTACCACCCTATTTGTGAACCAGTTTTTCCCTATTTCATTTTTAAATCTACACTTTTCCAGCTTGAATCCTAGTGTGTCGTTCCTGATCATCTAAAACAAAATCTTCCACAGTATGTATGGGACAACCTTACCTTGGGTGAATCGATCTGTGAGTTGACGTAGGAGACCCGCACCTGGTCATCAATGTAGCCTCCAGAGTCAGACCCCGCATAGCCCCTGTCGGATCCCAGCACCTTAGGGCGGTTGAGGGGACGTCGCTGCCACGCCACAAACCCTCCAATACCTGAGGCATACAGGCAGTTGTTGGCATTCATAAGAACATAAGAAAATAAGAAAATAAGAAAATAAGGAAGCTACAAGAGGCCTAAAGACATAAGAACATAAGAACATAAGAAAATAAGGAAGCTACAAGAGGCCTAAAGACATAAGAACATAAGAAAATAAGGAAGCTACAAGAGGCCGTAAGACATAAGAACATAAAAAAATATGAAAATAAGGAAGCTACAAGAGGCCGTAAGACATAAGAACATAAAAAAAATAGGGAAGCTACAAGAGGCCGTAAGACATAAGAACATAAGAACATAAGAAAATAAGGAAGTTACAAGAGGCCGTAAGACATAAGAACATAAGAACATAAGAAAATATGAAAATAAGGAAGCTACAAGAGGCCGTAAGACATAAGAACATAAGAAAATATGAAAATAAGGAAGCTACAAGAGGCCTAAACACATCTATAATAATATAAGCGAAAGTGTGTGTCTGTGTGTGTGTGTGTGGTATAGGTTCCGTCCCCCGTGGCGGAATCCCATCATATGGCACAGTTTTGGAACCAGGTTGACCAGGGGAAGGTTTTAAGCTCACTTATGGGATGATCCAATCACTTTTATTTATTTATATTTTTAGTAGCCTATTAGCGAGAATTGTGAAGAAAAAAAGTGGGTTGCGAGAATTGAGGAAACCTTGATGTAGGGTGATGGGTAATGGGTAAGTGAATGGGTGTGGTGATGGGTAATGAGTGTGGGGTGATGGGTGAGTGAATGGGTCGGAGGTGATGGGTTCGGGGTGATGGGTGAGGGAATAGGTGGGGGGTGATGGGTAATGGGTGAGTGAATGGGTGTGTGGTAATGGGTAATGGGTGAGTGAATGGGTGGGGGGTGACGGGTAATGGGTGAGTGAATGGGTGTGGTGATGGGTAATGGGTGAGTGAATGGGGGTGTTGTGATGGGTAAGGCGTTAATACATACATTTCTACATCCATGATTTCAGGAAAGTTAGAAGGGGCTATCTGGAGAGTCTGTGTTTGGTGGGCCTGTGGCCCACCAAACACAGGTGATGGGCCAAAGGCCCACCAAACACAGGTGGTGGGCCAAAGGCCCACCAATAGCCCTCCGCAGGAGCTAGCCAGAAAGTCCGCCCGGAGGGCGGCTTTTCGGCTAGTAAGAACATAAGAACATAAGAAAATAAGGAAGCTACAAGAGGCCTAAAGACATAAGAACATAAGAACATAAGAAAATAAGGAAGCTACAAGAGGCCTAAAGACATAAGAACATAAGAAAATAAGGAAGCTACAAGAGGCCGTAAGACATAAGAACATAAGAAAATATGAAAATAAGGAAGCTACAAGAGGCCTAAAGACATAACATAAGAACATAAGAAAATAAGGAAGCTACAAGAGGCCGATAAGACATAAGAACATAAGAAAATAAGGAAGCTACAAGAGGCCGTAAGACATAAGAACATAAGAAAATAAGGAAGCTACAAGAGGACGTGAGACATAAGAACATAAGAAAATAAGGAAGCTACAAGAGGCCGTAAGACATAAGAATATAAGAACATAAGAAAAATAAGGAAGCTGCAAGAGGCCGTGAGACATAAGAACATAAGAAAATAAGGAAGCTACAAGAGGCCATGAGACATAAGAACATAAGAAAATAAGAAAGCTACAAGAGGCCGTGAGACATAAGAACATAAGAAAATAAGGAAGCTACAAGAGGCCGTAAGACCTACACGAGGTAGTTCCTGTATTCATGTGACTCATACAAAATACATATTACTGTACATGCATATTGCTAAAGTGGCACACATTCATTAGAACCATTAACCCCTTGAGACCCAGATTATAATTTCCATTATAATTTGGCTACCATTAGACAATTTTTAGTGAATATAAGCAAAGTAAGATAACGTAGTATTCCTAGTATTTGTATATCAATCTATTATGTACATGCATTGTAAGGAATCTTGACATTACCTGAGACAGTAAATTCATTTTCACCAAGACATTTAGTGAATTAACTATTAAGATATGACCGTAATCCTCCTAAATGGTATATTCAGTAACTTTTCGTAATTTTATAGCTAACAACAGACAATTTTTTATAACAAAGGAAAGATCTGGGTGTGAAGGGGTTAAGAGCTGTATGAGAAACAAGTAAAATTGATTGCTTCTCACCTAACACGACATATATATTGCTAAAGTGGCACACATTCATTTGAACTATTGAGAGCTGTATGAGAACCAAGTAACATCAATAACTCACCTAATACAGAACCAAGTAACATCGATAACTACTCACCTAATACAGAACCAAGTAACATCGATAACTCACCTAACACAGAACCAAGTAACAGATAACTACACCTAATACAGAACCAAGTAACACGATACTACTCACCTAATACAGAACCAAGTACACCGATACTACTACCTAATCAGAACCAAGTAACACCGATAATACTCACCTAACAAGAACCAAGTAACATCGATAACTACTCACCTAATACAGAACCAAGTAACATGATATACTCACCTAACTACAGAACCAAGTAACATCGATAACTACTCACCTACACAGAACCAAGTAACATCGATAACTATCACCTAATACAGAACCAAGTAACACCGATAACTACTCACCTAACAGAACCAAGTAAACGATAACTACTCACCTAGTACAGAACCAAGTAACATCGAATAACTCACCTAATACAGAACCAAGTAACACCGATAACTACTCACCTAATACAGAACCAAGTAACATCGATAACTACTCACCTAATACAGAACCAAGTAACATCGATACTCACCTAATACAGAACCAAGTAACACCGATAATACTCACCTAACAGAACCAAGTAACATCGATAACTACTCACCTATACAGAACCAAGTAACATCGATTACTCACCTAATACAGAACCGAGTAACACCGAGTACTCACCTAACACAGAACCAAGTAACATCGATAACTACTCACCTAACACAGAACCAAGTAACACCGATTACTCACCTAACACAGAACCAAGTAACACCGATTACTCACCTAATACATAACCAAGTAACATCAATAACTACTCACCTAATACAGAACCAAGTAACATCGATAACTACTCACCTAATACAGAACCAAGTAACATCGATAACTACTCACCTAATACAGAACCAAGTAACACTGATAACTCACCTAATACAGAACCAAGTAACACCGATAACTCACCTAATACAGAACCAAGTAACATCGATAACTACTCACCTAACACAGAACCAAGTAACACCGATTACTCACCTAACACAGAACCAAGTAACACTCGATAACTACTCACCTAATACAGAACCAAGTAACATCGATAACTACTCACCTAATACAGAACCAAGTAACATCGATAACTACTCACCTAATACAGAACCAAGTAACATCGATAACCTCACCTAATACAGAACCAAGTAACACCGTACTCACCTAATACAGAACCAAGTAACACGATACTACTCACCTATACAGAACCAAGTAACATCGATACTACTCACCTAATACAGAACCAAGTAACATCGATAACTACTCACCTAATACAGAACCAAGTAACACCGATAACTCACCTAAACAGAACCAAGTAACACCGATAACTCACCTAATACAGAACCAAGTAACATCGATAACTACTCACCTAAACAGAACCAAGTAACATCGATATACTCACCTAACACAGAACCAAGTAACATCGATAACTACTCACCTAATACAGAACCAAGTAACATCGATAACTACTCACCTAATACAGAACCAAGTAACATCGATAACTACTCACCTAGTACAGAACCAAGTAACATCGATAACTCACCTAATACAGAACCAAGTAACACCGATAACTACTCACCTAATACAGAACCAAGTAACATCGATAACTACTACACCTACTACCTAACAGAACCAAGTAACATCGATAACTCACCTAATACAGAACCAAGTAACACCGATAACTACTCACCTAATACAGAACCAAGTAACATCGATAACTACTCACCTAACACAGAACCAAGTAACATCGATTACTCACCTAACACAGAACCAAGTAACATCCGATAACTCACCTAATACAGAACCAAGTAACACGATAACTACTCACCTAACACAGAACCAAGTAACATCGATAACTACTCACCTAATACAGAACCAAGTAACACGATTACTCACCTAAACAGAACCAAGTAACATCGATAACTACTCACCTAACAGAAACAAAGTAACATCCGATACTACTCACCTAATACAGAACCAAGTAACACCGATTACTCACCTAATACATAACCAAGTAACATCGATAACTACTCACCTAATACAGAACCAAGTAACATCGATAACTACTCACCTAATACAGAACCAAGTAACACCGATAACTCACCTAATACAGAACCAAGTAACACCGATAACTCACCTAATACAGAACCAAGTAACATCGATAACTACTCACCTAACACAGAACCAAGTAACACCGATTACTCACCTAACACAGAACCAAGTAACACCGATAACTCACCTAATACAGAACCAAGTAACATCGATAACTACTCACCTAATACAGAACCAAGTAACATCGATAACTACTCACCTAATACAGAACCAAGTAACACCGATAACTCCACCTAATACAGAACCAAGTAACATCGATAAACTCACCTAATACAGAACCAAGTAACATCGATAACTACTCACCTAATACAGAACCAAGTAACACGATAACTCACCTAACACAGAACCAAGTAACACCGATAACTACTCTACCTAATACAGAACCAAGTAACATCGATAACTACTCACCTAACACAGAACCAAGTAACATCGATAACTACTCACCTAACACAGAACCAAGTAATATCGATAACTACTCACCTAATACAGAACCAAGTAACACCGATAACTACTCACCTAGCACAGAACCAAGTAACATCGATAACTCACCTAATACAGAACCAAGTAACACCGGTAACTACTCACCTAATACAGAACAAAGTAACATCGATAACTCACCTAATACAGAACCAAGTAACACCGATAACTACTCACCTAACACAGAACCAAGTAACATCGATAACTACTCACCTAATACAGAACCAAGTAACATCGATAACTACTCACCTAATACAGAACCAAGTAACACCGATAACTACTCACCTAATACAGAACCAAGTAACATCGATAACTACTCACCTAACACAGAACCAAGTAACATCGATAACTACTCACCTAATACAGAACCAAGTAGCACTGATAACTACTCACCTAACACAGAACCAAGTAACATCGATAACTCACCTAACACAGAACCAAGTAACATCGATAACTCACCTAATACAGAACCAAGTAACATCGATAACTCACCTAACACAGAACCAAGTAACATCGATAACTCACCTAACACAGAACCAAGTAACACCGATAACTCACCTAACACAGAACCAAGTAACACCGATAACTCACCTAACACAGAACCAAGTAACACCGATAACTCACCTAACACAGAACCAAGTAACACCGATAACTCACCTAATACAGAACCAAGTAACACCGATAACTCACCTAACACAGAACCAAGTAACATCGATAACTCACCTAATACAGAACCAAGTAACATCGATAACTACTCACCTAACACAGAACCAAGTAACATCGATAACTCACTACACCAAGTACACGAACCAGCTAACACATCGATAACTCACCTAAACAGAACCAAGTAACATCGATAACTCACCTAACACAGAACCAAGTAACACCGATAACTCACCTAACACAGAACCAAGTAACATCGATTACTCACCTAACACAGAACCAAGTAACATCGATAACTCACCTAATACAGAACCAAGTAACATCGATAACTCACCTAACACAGAACCAAGTAACACCGATTACTCACCTAACACAGAACCAAGTAACATCGATTACTCACCTAATACAGAACCAAGTAACATCGATTACTCACCTAATACAGAACCAAGTAACATCGATTACTCACCTAATACAGAACCAAGTAGCACCGATTACTCACCTAATACAGAACCAAGTAACATCGATTACTCACCTAACACAGAACCAAGTAACATCGATTACTCACCTAATACAGAACCAAGTAACATCGATAACTCACCTAATACAGAACCAAGTAACATCGATAACTACTCACCTAATACAGAACCAGTAACCATCGATACACCTAACAAACAGTAACTACTCACCTAATACAGAACCAAGTAACATCGATAACTCCACCTAATACAGAACCAAGTAACATCGATTACTCACCTAATAAACAGTAACGAACTCAGTAACATCGTAACTACTCACCTAATACAGAACCAAGTAACATCGATAACTACTCACCTAATACAGAACCAAGTAACATCGATTACTCACCTAACACAGAACCAAGTAACATCGATAACTACTCACCTAATACAGAACCAAGTAACATCGATAACTACTCACCTAATACAGAACCAAGTAACATCGATAACTACTCACCTAACACAGAACCAAGTAACATCGATAACTCACCTAATACAGAACCAAGTAACATCGATAACTACTCACCTACAACAGAACCAATAACATCCAGATACTACTCACCTAATACAGAACCAAGTAACATCGATACTACTCACCTAACTACAGAACCAAGTAACATCGATACTCCACCTAATACAGAACCAAGTAACATCGATAACTCACCTAAACAGAACCAAGTTAACATCGACTATACACCTATACCTAACACAGAACCAAGTAACATCGATAACTCACCTAACAAGAACCAAGTAACATCGATTACTCACCTAACACAGAACCAAGTAACACGATACTCACCTAACACAGAACCAAGTAACATCGATTACTCACCTAATACAGAACCAAGTAACATCGATAACTCACCTAATACAGAACCATACATCGATAACTACCACCGTAACTACAGTAACCAACGTAACATCGATTACTCACCTAATACAGAACCAAGTAACACCGATTACTCACCTAACACAGAACTAAGTAACATCGATTACTCACCTAATACAGAACCAAGTAACACCGATTACTCACCTAACACAGAACTAAGTAACATCGATTACTCACCTAATACAGAACCAAGTAACACCGATTACTCACCTAACACAGAACCAAGTAACACCGATTACTCACCTAACACAGAACTAAGTAACATCGATTACTCACCTAATACAGAACCAAGTAACACCGATAACTCACCTAATACAGAACCAAGTAACATCGATTACTCACCTAATACAGAACCAAGTAACACCGATTACTCACCTAATACAGAATCAAGTAACACCGATTACTCACCTAACACAGAACCAAGTAACATCGATTACTCACCTAATACAGAATCAAGTAACACCGATTACTCACCTAACACGAGGGTCACGGACACAATGACGCCGAACACGATGGCCACGATGCAGCCGGGCGTGAGGGAGTCCGGGGCCACGGCACTCACTTGCTCCTGCTGGGGGGGCAACGCATACACGGTGCCGCCCTTGGTCCGGAAGTTACTGCCACCGGCCTCCTTATCACTGTCACGAACAATATATTATAAGACACTTGAGGTAACATAAGAACATAAGAACATAAGAATAAGGAAGCTACAAGAGCCGCGAGACCTACACGAGGTAGTTCCTGTTACTTAACTCTACCTATATCCACCTCTCTTCCCCATCCATGAATTTATCCAGACTCCTTTTAAAGACCCCAATAAACTCCGCATTGACCACCTGATGACTGAGTCCATTCCAATCATTCACCACCCTATTCGTGAGCCAGTTTCTCCCAAGGTAAACTTCTGCATATGAAATAATGTGGCTAAAACTGGATGCATTACAATTTGAAATGAAGCATGAAAACTGTACCTGGCAAAAGTTCTTAAGTATGCTAACAATACAGTACGTGTTAGAAAATTCGTGCATGCTTACAAACATGCCTGTAATGCCTAAGTTAATGACTTTATCTAATGGTGACATCAATTACCTTTGTCTCAACATTAAAAAGGAAAATAAAATTGGTGACTGATTTTTGCTGGAAAGAAAGTAGTCATGGAAAATTATGAATCAAATATGAAGAAGCAGATGTGGTACAAGCATACAAACACTACTTTGGTTTGAACATTGACAACAAATGTACTGCTTCTCTAAGCACTTAGCATATTATATGGTAAATGTATGCAAGGAATTAATTGGCTGAGAATCCTGTAAATCTAAATGTTAAAACCACTTAATCCATACGGTATATTTCATGGATTTGTTGACTTAATGCATTTGAAGAACTTAATGATGTGGGTGTTTGAATGTAAGTCACCAGACAAAGTTGAAGACAACTGTGAAAATATCCTGAAGACTGCATGCAGATGAAAAAAAGTAAGTAGTGATATATACATCCTCCTCTTTGTGTTTTTCCCTTATAAACGGTGACATTGTATCAGAGTGAGTATACATGTGTATATGACGGCTGCAAATCGAGAGAACCTCCAGACCACGGTAAGACACAGACATAGTCACTCAACATACCGTATACACAGGTCAGGTCATAGCAGTGCTCTACTCCTACCTTGTTGACAGCAGCGGCAGGTCTGTCAGAGGATGTTCCCTGCTGGGTATCTCCTCCTGGGTCACCACGAGGTCTGGCAGGATCCCGGAGCTGATGGGATCGCTATAATTATCTGTGTAATCCTCAGTGGGTGGCGGGGCGGCACTCGGGGCGGGGACAGGACTCTGCTCATTGCCCTCAACTTTGCCTTCAGTCTCTGTTGCAGTAGTGTTCTCATTCAACTCCAACGCCTCTGACGGCACTACAGTGGCTGGTGGTTCTTCAGAGACTTCACTTTCTCCTTCCTGTGGTGCATCAGGAGTTGGGGACGTCATACTCATGCTTTCCAGGCCACTGAGCATCTTCGAGCCACTCGGATTCACTTCGGATTCTTTCTGGTCTTGTACCTTGAGGTCTTCCCCAGTGGCATCACCATGAGTTTGGTCTTCAGAGCTGCTCTTCACATAAATGCGAGACCTACGTTGGCCTTCTTCGGCAGCTACTCCTGGGGGTGTAAGACTTGTTTCTTGTGGGGCTGTTTTAACTACAGTCTCTGATGCAGCTTCGTCTAGCACTTCTCTTTCAGCCTCGTCTAGCACTTCTCTTTCAGCCTCATCTAGCACTTCTCTTTCAGCCTCGTCTAGCACTTCTCTTTCAGCCTCGTCTAGCACTTCTCTTTCAGCCTCGTCTAGCACTTCTCTTTCAGCCTCGTCACTCCTCTCCACGATGTCTATGGGAGGGGAACTGTCCATCACCAGGGAAGGAAGGACCTCCATCTCCCCAGTGTGCTTTCTCCCTCTATTCCCAGAAAGGTCATGCGTCTGACTTTTATTGGATGGTTCGCCAACGTTTCCTTCTGGCATATGATGGTGTTGAACTCTCTCTCCTGCAATACTAACTTGTATTCCTGACTCTTGCTGTGGCCCTTCAGCTATGACTTTATCTGTGGTATCTTCTTCAGCATCTATTGACAATGCTTCTGTGTCAACATACTCAACCTTACCATCTTTAGTGTCACTATTCTGGTCTTTCATCTCTTTAAGGGAATGATCCACCGGAACAGCGTCTCTGGCAGCTCCTCTAAGAAGCATTGTTCCATTATTTTCTCTCACCACTACATTTCTAGCTCCTTGCATCCCTACTTCTGCTGGATTCCCTTCAGTATCTGTATCTTGTTTATCACCTTTGACTATAGAGGAAGAAAAGTGTCTGTGTTCCCGGTTTTCCCAGGGGTGCATTTCAGCTTCAACAACAGTCTCAACTTCTTCATGGTGGTGATGATGGAGAGAGGTGTGAGAAACTTCACTGGTATCTTTGCTATTCTGGACATTGGCCCCATCATCACTCACGTGTTGACTACTCTCATTAGTATCACGGTTTGCTGAAGTGTCATGAGGTGAGTGGTTTTCTGATGACTGTGATGAGATCGGCCTTTCAGTGGGGCCTTCCTCAGACCTGCCATTTCCAGGTTCACTGTCTTGCTCAGTTATCTTGAAAGGTAAGGAGTCTTGTGAACCCTTCTCATGAGATAGAGTAGATTCTGGGTTTGCAACATGAGGCTGGATAACTTCTGGTTGGGTGATGTGAGTTTGTGTGAGGCCTGAGCTGGAGTCATCAGGCTGAATGACTTCCGGGTTGAAGGTGAGATGGTGAGAGGCAGATGCATGTAAGCTACTTTGTGAATCTTGATGTGGCGTGGCTTGTGACAGTGGTGATGATGCGTGAGGGTGCATGTGGTGAGATTCATGGGGCTGGCTGACTAGAGGGCTCCCATGACTAAGGTGAGAATGGGTGTCATGCTGTTGCGGTGTGTGGTGCGGCTCGGTTACTGCAGAGTTAGTTTCCTGGGGCTCAGATTCAGGAAGAACAGGAGGGGTTGTGGCGGTGGGTATGGGAGGGTCGTCCTCGCCAGATAGTTGTGATGAGGTAGTGGATAGTGTACTTTCGGCCACTTCCTCGATCACTCCAGAGGTGACATGCCTTGCTTCGTGGGTGGCTTCCACGGGAGCGGCGCCGGCGGGTGACGTGCCATGGCGAGCGACGGGGGCCGGGATGGAAGGCTCGCTGGGTACCGGGGAGCAGCTGACCGCGCCCACCAGCAACACCAACGTCAACACTGAAACAAAGAAAGAAAGAAAAGTTAGTTCCGCAATGACATGTTTCTTAACCTTTGCTTGAAAAAGTCAACTTTTATGGAAACAAAAAGTAAAAGTAATCGAGAAAGAAAGAAAAGTTAGTCCTGCAATGACATGTTTCTTACTTAACCTTTGCTTGCAACACCAACTTTAAGGAAACAAAAAGTAAAAGTAATTGTTTGTCTTGTTGCAATGATAGTTCATATTGCTTTACGTCAACACAGAAAACAAAGAAAAGTTAGTCCTGCAAAGACATGTTTCTTACTTAACCTTTGCTTGAAACGCCAACTTTTATGGAAACAAAAAGTCAAAGTAATTGTTTGTCTTGCAATGACAGTTGATATTGCTTTACCTAAACTTCTGAGAGTTGCAAGAGAGTCCCTTTCTTCCTTCGAAGAAAATTTACTTTGAAGGAAATTACCTTCGAGGAAAATTTTCTTCGAAGAAAATGCATTTAAAAGAAAATGCCCCTCAAAGAAAATGCACTTAAAAAAAATGCACTTCGAAAAAAAATGCACTTCGAAAAAAAATGCACTTTGAAGAAAATGCACTTTGAAGAAAATGCACTTTGAAGAAAATGCACTTTGAAGAAAAAGCACTTTGAAGAAAATGCACTTTGAAGAAAATGCACTTTGAAGAAAATGCACTTTGAAGAAAATGCACTTTGAAGAAAATGCACTTCGAAGAAATGCACTTTGAAATGCACTTTGAGGAAAAATGCACTTTGAGAAATTCCTTTGAGTAAATTGCACTTTGATACAAATGCACTTGAAGAAATCACTCAAAAATGCACTTGAAGAAAATGCCTTTGAAGAAATGCCACTTTGAAAAAATGCCTTGAGAAAATGCACTTGGAAGAAAATGCATTTGAAGAAAAGCACTTGAAGAAAATGCACTTGAAGAAATGCCTTGAAGTGCATACCTTTACTTAGTGGTATAACGTCGCCACTCGGTTTTATTCTTAATTTGTACATTTATACCTAATATGACCGATGAGACACAATGACAGACTTCCAGATGCCCCTTCTAACTTTCCTGAAATCATGTTAAATGTAGGTATTAACGGCACCACACGTCTGTAAATAACAAAGAAACGTTGTCCTGGCGACTTTACTGTTATCTACGGTAGTTGTATTCATCTAGTTGTATTTTACAGGGTCTGAGCAGCGCTCGTATGGCCCCGTCTCCATATCAACATTTTTATCATTCAACCTTAGTGCTTAGTGTTGGCCGAAGCCACCACCCCGGGAGGGGGTCAAAAACCCCCGGCTAACACCCGGTACCCATTCACTGCTGGGTGGACAGGGGCTCAGGTTTTAAGGAAACAGCCCAACTGTTTCCGCTCCGCCCGGGGATCGAACCCGGGACTTCTCGGTTGTGAACCGAGCGTGCTACCCCTACACTACAGAGTACCCTCCTACACTACGGAGTACCCTGTGTGTGTGTGTGTGTGTGTGTCGCTGTGTGTGTGTGTGTCGCCGTGTGTGTGTGTGTGTGTGTCACGCAGTGGCGTACCGAGGGGGGGAGGCCATGCGGCCATGGCCCCCCCCCTTTGGCAAAGAATAAAGAATAGAAATAGAAATATTTTATTATTATATATATATATATATATATATATATATATATAAATATATATATATATATATATATATATATATATATATATATATATATATATATATATATATATATATATATATATATATATATATATATATATATATATATATTGCCCCCCCTTTTCAATTTTCTGGGTACGCCACTGGGTGTACTGTACATTCCTCATAACTCTACGTTCTTGGAAACATTTGTGGTTTATGAAGTGGATATTGGTTTTAGGTCATACTAGCCGCAAAGCCGCCCTCCGGGCGGACTTTTTGGCTAGCTCCTGCGGAGGGCTATTGCCCACCACCTGTGTTTGGTGGGCCGAAGGCCCACCAAACACACTCTCCAGATAGCCCCTTCTAACTTTCCTGAAATCATGGATGTAGAAATGTATATATTAACGCCAACCCATTCACATCACCCCCAACCCATTCACTCACCCATTATCCATCACCCCCTACCCATTCACTCACCCATTACCCATCACCCCCCACCCATTCACTCACCCATTACCCATCACCACACACCCATTCACTCACCCATTACCCATCACCCCCCACCTATTCCCCCACCCATTCACTCACCCATCACCCCACACCCAGTACCCATCACCCCACCCATTCACTCACCCATTACCCATCACCCTACATCAAGGTTTCCTCAATTCTCGCAACCCACTTTTTTTTCACAATTCTCGCTAATAGGCTGCTAAAAAAAAAAAAAAAAAAGTGATCGGATCATCTCATAAGTGGGCTTAAAACCTTCCCCTGCTCGACCCGGTTCCAAAGCTGTGCCATATGAGGGGATTCCGCCACAGGGGGCGGCACCTAGAGCGGACACACAGACAGACAGACACACACACACACTTTCGCTTATATTATTATAGATAATATAAGATATATACAGTATATAAGATAAGTCATATAAGAAACAAAGCCACTGATTTAGTAGAATATCCAGAAGAATTTCTTGTAGATGTGCATTCCTTGATCATGAAAACATACCCTCAAAGTTGGTTAACAAAACACTTTATTATCAACATTGGTTCCAGAGTTATTGAGGAAAAACCGCAACCCTGTAATGGCGGATCAGACACTATAGAGTCAGACTTTGTTCTGGGCGGCTGTGTTGGTGTGCGCCATGGCAGCGCCCCTGGCGAGAGTGACGGTGCTCACGCCCGCCCACCCTGTGCTGCTGTAGCTGTATGCTGGGTGTCACGGATGTCAGGCAGAGGGACGTGTGTTGGGCGTGATGCTGCTGCAGCAACACCGAAGGCGGCGGGAAGACTGGCGTGCAGGCGTGTGTTCGGCGCCACGCGTGGCTGCGGGCGTCACGATGCCTTGGCTGGTGCCTGATGGACGTGGGCGTGGCGGGCACCTGTACGTCAGTACACCTGATCTCGTGTACTGACCGTCGTTGTGACGAACCAGTACCAACTGGTGCTGGAACCAGTACCAACAGCAGCTACCAGCAAAGTGGTGCTGCTGGTGCACCACTGAAGGCCGCCGCAACACGCATCCTGGCCTCGTCACCTGCCGTGCCTCATCTTTTCCTCGTGGCTTTGTAGCCTTAAGGCCGCTCGCCAGGCCCCGAACAGAGAGGGTCTCGTGACACTATCCACCTGCATGAGGGGTGAGCGGCCACAGTGACACCTGCGGCGCGATGTTAAGGGAGGGATTGACGAGGTGCTGCATGGGTACGCGGACGCGGGGCTCACTGCGGGAACCTACTCGGCGCCTCGTGCTTCTTTCTGCTTATGAAGTTTTTAAGCCGTGAACGACGTCGACGAAGAGGAGATCCGCTATACAGCGACACGTTCATGACACCAAGACGGCGGGGTGTGAGCTGGTCACCGCTCAGAGGTCAGGCTGGCGCGAGGCTCGGGAAGGCTTGGGCTTGGACGGAGTTTACTCTTTGTCCTTTTCTATTTATTTTCCTTTATTTACATCGGTACGTTACGTTATATAATGGTATTTGACTCGAGTGTGTTGGATGGAAACACGTGGATCCATCAGGGGTTGCGGATAGGACGGAGCGTGGAGTCCCTGGGTTTAGAAGAAGAGCGCAGGGACACACGGGTTCAGGCTAGGGACGAGAGTGGCCTTGGAAGGAGACCGCCAGGGACTCAGGGGCGCCACTTCGCGGGGAAGGGACATCTGCTATCAGGAGAACACGCAGGTACATATGGCGTCGGTTTGGACGGGATTGGGACATTTGTTTTTCCCAGAGCAGAAAGTTATATATATACTGTACTCTGCCTTAGCTAGAGTGTATTTGGCAACTCTCCTTCCTTACGCCACGAGCAGATAGATAGGGTGACGGTGACCAGCTTGACCTCGCCCAAGTCACCACGCCACACCCACAGTAAGCAGGTTCATTCTCTGGCTGTCTCTTGGTGTCAGCATCAGCATCCTTGTTCTCTGTACATTTAGACTCCTTTGAATACACTGTTTCCTGTCCACAACTTCAGCTGAGTATTATTCCACCGCCACACATATAAGGACTCACTCCAATAAGACATCAGGCCGTGACCATGTGCTTTGCCTCCTCGTGCCCCCTAGAAACCACGACCTACCCAGCCACGCGGCCACACCTCGCCACTACCTGCTACCCACACCACAACCTTCTGTTCCTGTTAGTGTGCCGGTATAGCAACGGTCCACGCTATACCCGCTATATTGAGACATGATCAGTGACGGGATATTTTGTCCGAGATTGGACATCTTTGGTTTTGGCGGAGAAACGGACATCAGTGATAAGAATTTTTGTCCGTGTTTTGACACCTCTGATTTTGGAGGAGAAACGGACATCAGTGATAAGAATTTTTGTCCGGGTTTGGAGATCGTTGGTTTTGGAGGAGAAACTAACCCAGACATCAGTGATAGGAATTTTTGTCCGGGTTTGGAGATCGTTGGTTATGGAGGAGAAACGAACCCGGACATCAGTGATAGGAATTTTTGTCCGGGTTTGGAGATCGTTGGTTATGGAGGAGAAACGAACCCAGGCATCAGTGATAGGAATTTTTGTCCGGGTTTGGAGATCGTTGGTTATGGAGGAGAAACGAACCCGGACATCAGTGATAGGAATTTTTGTCCGGGTTTGGAGATCGTTGGTTTTGGATGAGAAACGAACCCAGACATCAGTGATAGGAATTTTTGTCCGGATTTGGAGATCGTTGGTTTTGGAGGAGAAACGAACCCGGACATCAGTGATAGGAATTTTTGTCCGGGTTTGGAGATCGTTGGTTTTGGAGGAGAAACGAACCCAGACATCAGTGATAGGAATTTTTGTCCGGGTTTGGAGATCGTTGGTTTTGGAGGAGAAACGAACCCGGACATAAGTGATAGGAATTTTTGTCCGGGTTTGGAGATCGTTAGTTTTGGAGGAGAAACGAATCCGGACATCAGTGATAGGAATTTTTGTCCGGGTTTGGAGATCGTTGGTTTTGGAGGAGAAACGAACCCAGACATCAGTGATAGCAATTTTTGTCCGGGTTTGGAGATCGTTGGCTTTGGAGGAGAAACGAACCCGGACATCAGTGATAGGAATTTTTGTCCGGGTTTGGAGATCGTTGGTTTTGGAGGAGAAACGAACCCGGACATCAGTGATAAGAATTTTTGTCCGGGTTTGGAGATCGTTGGTTTTGGATGAGAAACGAACCCAGACATCAGTGATAGGAATTTTTGTCCGGGTTTGGAGATCGTTGGCTTTGGAGGAGAAACGAACCCGGACATCAGTGGCTGGATTTTAGGCCTGGCAGTGGATATCTTGGACTTAGGAGGAGAGATACACAGGGACATCAGGGGCGGGTTTTTAGGCCTGGCAGTGGATATCTTGGACTTAGGAGGAGAGATACACAGGGACATCAGGGGCGGGATTTTAGGCCTGGCAGTGGATATCTTGGACTTAGGAGGAGAGATACACAGGGACATCAGGGGCGGGATTTTAGGCCTGGCAGTGGATGTCTTGGACTTAGGAGGAGAGATACACAGGGACATCAGGGGTGGGATTTTAGGCCTGGCAGTGGATATCTTGGACTTAGGAGGAGATATACACAGGGACATCAGGGGCGGGATTTTAGGCTTGGCAGTGGATGTCTTGGACTTAGGAGGAGAGATACACAGGGACATCAGGGGCGGGATTTTAGGCCTGGCAGTGGATATCTTGGACTTAGGAGGAGAGATACACAGGGACATAAGGGGTGGGATTTTAGGCCTGGCAGTGGATATCTTGGACTTAGGAGATATACACAGGGACATCAGGGGCGGGATTTTAGGCTTGGCAGTGGATGTCTTGGACTTAGGAGGAGAGATACACAGGGACATCAGGGGCGGGATTTTCTGTAGGAGAGGATCGTCCTGCTGTCCTCGGCCCCGGGCCTCGCTGGCAGCCTCCTCCGTCACGCCTGGTGCGGGCAAGGGCACTGCCTCGCTGTCCTTCTCGTGGGGGCGGTGGCGGCGCGCCAGGGTCTGCCGTGCCCAGGAGCACCCCGCCACCAGGGCCACGAACACAACCACCACCACACACACGATCAACACGAAGCAGAACACAAACGTCTTGTGTTCCTGCTCGGCCTTCTGGACCTGCCTCTTCAGGCAGGCCAGACGTTCCTTGCTGCCCACCACCATGGGCAGCACCTCCCCCCAGCTGTCACCTAGGGGGAAGCCGCACTCTGCCAGGGGATCCCTTGGGGACGCCAGCCACGAGGCGGCCACCAGGTGCCCTCGCACCTTCCCCAGCAGGGTGGTGTGGGGCCCTGCGTCCCTCCAGGCCGTCATCGCCTGGCGCAGCTTGTCGGCTTCCAGCACCAAGCCCCGCAGGATGAGGGTGATCCCGAACCCCATCGCCATCACCACCACCAGGCACAAGTATCGCATGCTGATACAGTTTTGCATTTTTGTATGAAATTATAATTATGAGGAAAAGAGAGAAAGGAGCCGCGGCGAGATGGATCGTCAAAAGGGGATGGTAGTGGAGGGCGATCTCCACTGAAACAAAGGGTCACCGCCTGGCCCTTACAGGGTCGCGCCGTTTGTGTTTTGCATCACTAACAATATATCCAAGTAGCATTACCATCTATAAGATCAATGTAATACTGTTACCCTCATGTATTGATATTATTTGTTGACGCTGTGATTTGCGATGACTTAACAATACAAATTTGTGAAGACTTAATAAATACAATTTTCTAAAACTCTTTGAAAGACCCGATAAGTAAACTATTTCCCACCTAATTGTTACGTTTTTTTTAAGATGTTGTATAACTTCTAAAAATTAATTAGCACACAGTGTTTAGCAGGGGCCAGCAACCCTAATATAAGCAGTGTCCTAATGATCAATGACAGTATTGGGAAAACATTTGCCCACGCGCTGACCTTCCAGTAGAAGATGGACAAAGGGCTGATGAAATCCCGCAATTAAATTATTGTCGTTATAGATCCACTACATGGGCACGCCCTCGGTGCTTCCCTCCCTCCCTAGGCTGTGCCGCCTCCATCTTCATGTGCTTGCCTGGCTTTGCCAAGATCTTAAGAATGTTTATACTCAGTGGCGTACCGATGGGGGGGGGGGGGGGGGGGCATGCGGCCATGGCCCCCCCTTTTGCAAAGAGTAATAATGATAAATTAATATACTTATTATAAATAATATATATATATATATATATATAATATATATATATATATATATATATATATATAATATATATATATATATATATATTGGCCCCCCTTTTCAATTTTCTGGGTACGCCACTGTGTGTGTGTGTGTGTGTGTGTGTGTGTGTGTGTGTGTGTGTGTGTGTGTGTGTGTCGCAGTGTGTGTGTGTGTGTCGCGTGTGTCGATGCGTGTGTGTGTCGCTGTGTGTGCATGTGTGTGTGTGTGTCGCAGTGTGTGTGTCGCAGTGTGTGTGTGCGCGTGTGTGTGTGTGTGTGTGTGTGTGTGTGTGTGTGTGTGTGTGTGTGTGGTGTGTCGTAGTGTGTCGATGCGTGTGTGTGTCGCTGTGTGTGCGTGTGTGTGTCGCAGTGTGTGTGTGTGTGTGTCGCAGTGTGCAGTGTGTGTGTGTGTGTGTGTGTGTGTGTCGCAGTGTGTCGATGTGTGTGTGTGTGTGTGTGTGTGTGTGTGTGTGTGTGTGTGTGTTGTGTGTGTGTGTGTGTGTGTGTGTGTGTGTGTGTGTGTGTGTGTCAAACAAAAAGAGACGTGACCCTCGTGGTGCCTCATCATCTTCCCTTCCGGCAGGCCACGTCACGTCAGTAGCGGCGCGCGGGGTGACCGTTACCGCGGGTGGCAGGTGACAAGGCGTCTGCGTCACCACAGCGCGACACTTGGGCGAGCCACATAGCAAAGTTAGTTAACCCCTTCACGCCCAGATCTTTCCTTTGCTATATAAAATCATCTGCTGTTAGCCATAAAATTACGAAAAAGTAACTTAATATACCTAATTAGCGGGTGGACAAGAATACTAAACAGGTCATATCTATAATATATTACTTATATTCACAAAAAAAAAAAATACTGTTAGCCAAATTACAATAGAAATTACGTTATGGGTGTCAAGGGGTTAAAAGAATAATGAACAAAATAATCAAAGGAAAGCAATAAGAAAATATAAGTCCGCATTAACAGTGAAATGTGTTTATTTATGTTGCACTAGTGGGCCATAGGGGAGGCGGCAGGCAGAGGGAGGGCGATCGATGCAGTGTATGGGAGGGGAGGCTGGCGGTTGGGGGGGGGGGGGGGGGGGAAGGAGAGGGCGCTCCATACACCCAGCTGGGGGCCGCACCCGCTGCATGTCTGAGGGTGTAGCACATCGATGTACACACACACACACACACACACACACGTAGATAAGCAATTTTATTAATTTCTAGACTATATTTTACTAAAGTAGTTTGATAGAGCCTAAAGTGTTCAAAACGGGATACCGAAAACAAAATAGTATGCATGAAAATAACAAATAAAAAATAATTATGTAGGTAATAGACACTATCTCGTCTGCCACTTTCTAATGTGTACTAATTTACACTCACATTTAACAATGATTTGAGGAGCGTGGTGGCGGCAGGTGGCGGTGTCATTACGTCGCCACACACTGTAAATACTGTACTTATAGTTATTGTTTTTTTAAGACGTCATCGTGTTGCCAATTTGTGCTCTTCTGAATGTACGATCGGTAAGGTCTTCACAATGATAATTATATATTAGCTCACGTCCTGAAGAAGAAGAAGAGGAGGATGGAGATGGAGATGAAAAAGAGATTAAGAAGAGGAAGAAGAAAACGATATTAAGAAGAGGAAGAAAAGAGGTTAAGAAGAGGAAGAAGAAAAACAGATTAAGAAGAGGAAGAAAAGAGATTAAGAAGAGGAAGAAAAGAAAAAGAGATTAAGAAGAGGAAGAAGAAAAAAGAGATTAAGAAGAAGAAAAAGAGATTAAGAAGAGGAAGAAGAAAAAGAGATTAAGAAGAAGAAGAAAGAGATTAAGAAGAGGAAAAAGAAAAAAAAGAGATTAAGAAGAGGAAGAAAAAGAGATTAATAAGAAGAAAGAGAGATTAAGAAGAGGAAGAAGAAAAAGAGATTAAGAAAAAGAAAAAGAGATTAAGAAGAAGAAGAAGAAGAAGAAAAAGAGATTAAGAAGAGGAAGAAGAAAAAAAAGAGATTAAGAAGAGGAAGAAGAAAAAGAGATTAAGAAGAAGAAGAAAAAGAGATTAAGAAGAAGAAAAAGAGATTAAGAAGAGGAAGAAAAAGAGATTAAGAAGAGGAAGAAGAAAAAGAGATGAAGAAGAAGAGATTAAGAAGAGGAAGAAGAAAAACAGATTTATGAAGAGGAAGAAGAAAAAGAGATTAAGAAGAAGAAAAAGAGATTAAGAAGAAGAAGAAAAAGAGATTAAGAAGAGGAAGAAAAAGAGATTAAGAAGAAGAAAAAGAGATTAAGAAGAGGAAGAAGAAAAAGAGGTTAATAATAAGAAGAAAAAGAGATTAAGAGGAAGAAAAAGAAAATGAGATTAAGAAGAAGAAGCAGAAAAAGAGATTAAGGAGAGGAAAAAGAAGAAAAATAGATTAAGAAAAGGAAGAAGAAAGATGAACATTGAGGTTTAGGCGACTCAACGACAAAGGTTAGAAGGAAAAGAAGAAGCGACGACGAAGGAGAACAAAGAGGGATGGAACCTACGAACAAAGATAAAACTCTTCTTATCACGACTCCATCTCGCGAACAAACAACCGCAGGAAACTTACAGGATGAGACACAGTTACCTTTTTACCTATAATAACATCTTCAGGGCGCGTCAACTGCCTTTTTGTTTTGTTTGAACTATATTTACATCTATTACATTTTAACATAAGCAAAAAACAAACAAAGAAGAGATATAAATATAACATAAAATAGAATATAAAAAAAAAATATATATATATATATAAACAGCAATCTGCCGTCATCGGGTATACAAGAATGACAATAGTATCAAGTTATCTATAAAAGAAATCAACTTTATTGTCATCCCTTCGAAGTCAACATCCGCTAGGCATTGATCCAGTTGTTATGTTTCTTTTGTTTTTGAAGTCAAGGGTAGATCACAGAGCATAGAGGTTGTTATGTTCTCTCTCTCTCTCTCTCTCTCTCTCTCTCTCTCTCTCTCTCTCTCTCTCTCTCTCTCTCTCTCTCTCTCTCTCTCCTTATGAAAGATAAACATTCATAACTGATAAGCAAATAAAGGGGAAGCTTGAAGATCCCCCTCCATTATTTTCATATAAGATAACGACACTATTAGAATTCCTTTATTTATGCACACCAAGAAAAACTCTCTCTCTCTCTCTCTCTCTCTCTCACACACACACACACACACACACACGACCATTCCTAGCAACCCCAGGGCCCATTAATTTTCCCTGGCCGAGGCAAGCTGCAGCCAGACACCCTTCCTTCCTCTCTCCCTACTTCTCTCCCTCCCTCTCTCTCTCTCTCCCTTCCTGGTACGCCTGAACACTGTACGCATTAAAGACGTGCTCTGAAGGATTCCCATTGAAACCTGTTCTTGGATGAAGCATATTTGGCATGCACGATCGGCTATAGGACGAAAATACTGCCTTGTGGTCGCTGAAGGAACTATATTAACCCCTTCACGCCCAGATCTTTCCTTTGCTATAAAAACAATGTCTGTTGTGGAGCCATAAAATTACAAAAAGTAACTGAATATACCAAATTAGACAGTGGACAAGGATACTAAACAGGTCATAGCTATAGAATATTGCTTATATTCACTCAAAATCGTCTAATGCTATCCAAATTACAATAGAAATTACGTTCTGGGCCTCAAGGGGTTAAGTGGTGCTTCCTGTTAGCTCTGCCTACACAAAGATATCACAGCAGGCGAAAAGATTCTGATTTATGTAAGTTACGAAAGGAGTGTAGCTATATAGTGGCACATAGAGTATTGATTAGGCAGACAAAGGCAAGGCAAGGCAAGGCAAGGCAAGGCAAGGCAAGGCAAGGCAAGGCCAAGGCAAGGGGCTTCTATGTTCTCTATTACCTTACCTTACGGGGGTCATAATTTACTGCGGACTCGGCAACAACAGCCAGACAGTCACACGAGTTTACAGGCTGTGGTATGGCTAGGCACGCTATCCTCAAGGGTGGCTAATCGGAAACAAGGTTAGGTTAGGGCAAGTTATTCTGCTCCTTAACCTCCCAGGCCTTTTTGTTTCATTGTTACTTTCTCTCCAAATTCCCATGCCTTTTTGTTTCATTGTTACTTTCTCTCCAAAATTCCCATGCCTTTTTGTTTCCCAGCTACTTTCTCTCCAAAATTCCCATGTCTTTTTGTTTCCCAGCTACTTTCTTTCCAAATTCCCATGCCTTTTTGTTTCCCTGCTACTTTCTTTCCAAAATTCCCATGCCTTTTTGTTTCCCAGCTACTTTCTCTCCAAAATTCCCATGCCTTTTAGTTTCCCAGCTACTTTCTCTCCAAAATTCCCATGCCTTTTAGTTTCCCAGCTGCTTTCTCTCCAAAATTCCCATGCCTTTTAGTTTCCCAGCTACTTTCTCTCCAAAATTCCCATGCCTTTTTGTTTCCCAGCTACTTTCTCTCCAAAATTCCCATGCCTTTTTGTTTCCCAGCTACTTTCTCTCCAAAATTCCAATACCTTTTTGTTTCATTGTTACTTTCTCTCCAAAATTCCCATACCTTTTTGTTTCATTGTTACTTTCTCTCCAAATTCCCATGCCTTTTTGTTTCCCTGTTATTTTCTCTCCAAAATTCGTTGCCAAGATTTTATGGCTGCATGATTACACTGGTGGCTTATACACGTCCCTTCAATAAATTAATGATACCTAAATAGATGAGTAGGAAATAGATAAATAAATAAAAGTGTCCATTGTGAAGCTGTTAAGAAATACTTCTTACACACACACACACACACACACACACTACACAAACAAAAAAACTGGAAAAAGATTACATTGCCAACGAGTGAATACATTTGTTCAAGACTATTATTGTTTTCATCAAGGACGGAGATGACATGCAGAACTTTTCAAGACCATGAGAAAGGAACCTGAAAATTAACAAAGAAAGTCATGGTCTACCAATGAAGGAATAACACAGAGTCAGGAGAAACACGGCCTTGAAAACAAATCTAACCTTTTTTTAATTTCCATCTAACTTACTAAAAAAAAAAAAAGAGGAAGACAGACGATTTCAAAACACCCTTATTTTTATAACGTGTAAATAAGAACATAAGAACATAAGAAAGTAAGAAAGCTACAAGAGGCCGTGAGACCTACACGAGGTAGTTCCTGTTACTTAACTCCACCTATATCCACCTCTCTTCCCCATCCATGAATTTATCCAGACTCCTTTTAAAGACCCCAATAGACTCCGCATTGACCACCTGACGACTTATTCCAATCATTCACCACCCTATTTGTGAACCAGTTTCTCCCAATTTCCTTTTTAATTCTACGCTTTTGCAGCTTGAATTCGTTACTTCTTGTTCTACCCTGCTTACTAACCTTAAGAACTTTTCCTATATCGCCTATATTGTATCCCTTTATCCACTTAAAAACTTCTATCAGATCGCCCCTTACTCTACGCCTCTCGAGTGAGTGTAAATTTAATAGTATTTAGTCATCAATAATACCGCCGCGTCAGGAGAAACACGTCCTTGATGACAACAACAGGACGGAACGAAGACGGCGAACAACTGAAGATCATCAACATCAACACGCCAAGAAAATGCCAAGAAAATGATCACTTGTTGCGGAAGTTTAATATTAAAGTGAACGCATCCGCAGACGTCGTGACCTCGAGCTCCAACCATTACCTTCACAAGAAACACAGACCACACACGGGAAAAAATAGTGAATAACATGAAAAAGACAAACTGTGTTAACCCCTTGAGGCCCAGAACGTAATTTCCATTGTAATTTGGGTGCCATTAGACAATTTTTAGAGACTATAAGCAATATTTTATAGATATGACCTGTTTAGTATCCTTGTCGACTAACAAATTTGGTATAGTTAGTTACTTTTCGTAGTTGTATGGCTAACAACAGATTATTTTATATAGCAAAGGAAAGATCTGGGCGTGAAGGGGTTAATATCAGGGGTAGTCAGTGCACGGCAGGGAAACAGAGAGGCAATGTAAAGTACAATATACCCACGGCGCGGCCACACTATAGTGAATCTATTAATGTGGTAAATGATTGGAATGGACTCAGTAGACAGGTAGTTAGTGTGGAGTCATTTGGGAGCTTTAAAAGGAGGCTAGATAAAATCATGGAAGATGATGAAAGGTGGATGTAGGTGGTGTTAAGTAACAGGAACTACCACGTGTAGGTTTCGCGGCCTCTTGTAGCTTCCTTATTTTCTTATGTTCTTTATGTGGCGCCTGCTAGGAGCTATAAGACCCCCCCTCCCTCCCTCCCATCCCGAGCACCCCCGTCATCCTGCCTCCTAATGCTATTTCTAACTGGCGGACTTTATTGTTCTAAACTTTTCTTGTATGTTAATATCGAAACTGGTCAAGGATACAAATAAAATCGCCAGATTTAAAAAAACTAAGAAAAACTCCAGATTGCCCGTTTGAGGGTAGGCTGATTTTCGATCTTTCTTTTCCATGGAGAAAAAAAAACACTTTGCGGGCACATCCATCCGTCATCTGCATCCTTTATTCGATGAAATATTTGAAGTCAGTTAAATTTCATCTTCAATTCGTTTCGATGAATTTACCATTTTTTTAAATAACCTCCTGAAATTGGCCATTGTTAAAAAAAATCAACAAATAATAAAATTTCATATGCTATTGATCTTATAATGAAAACTAAATGAGAGGATGAAATGTATCCACGAAGGAACGAGAAAGAGGAATACTTAATCCTTCTTTACTATGTGGATCTTAGGCTTTTCTCAGCACAACATTTGGTGTTGCCGCTAACGAGTCGTGGTCGGGGTAGGAGAGGCAAGGCCATTGGAATTTCTAATGGCCTTGGTGGAAAGCAACCTCTGCGGGGTATTGTGCTGTTTTCCTTACGTCTGACAGCGGCGGCCAAATGAACCTTATCGACAGGTTTTTGTTTCTTCTTTTTTACATCTATTACAGTTTGACAGAAGAAAAACAAAAAACAAACAAACAAGGGAGAGAAACAAAAAAAACTATAAAAAAAAAAAGTCCTAAAAAATAGGGAAAAACTGGTTCACAAATAGGGTGGTCAATTATTAGAATGTACTCAGGCGTCAGGCGGTTAGTGCGGAGTCATTAGGGAGCTTTAAAGGGAGGCTAGATCATTTCATGGATGGGGACGAAAGGTGAATGTAGGTAGCGTTAAGTAAGAGGAACTACTACGTGTAGGTCATCCAGCCTCTTGTAGCTTCATTATTTTCTTATATTCTTTAAATATATAACGTGTAATTTTACATATACACATAGTAGCTTTGATGAGGTACAAGTAGATATATTCTGCTATCAATATACTCCGGTCCAATAGTTAAGTGCGCACCCCTACACTCTCATAAATGAGGGGTATATTAAGGGTAGAATTGTTACATCGCACCATCACTACCCTTTTTAAACCCTATGTCCAGGCTGGAGGGTAGATGCTGCCGATTATACCCTTCATCTACTCTTTTTAGAGGAGAGGGTTGGAAAAGGGTATATTTGCGTCGATCCGAAAGGGTATATTTGTAAGGGTAGAAAAAGGGTAGCAGTATTTCATCACTACAAATACTCTTTTTCTACCCTTTTTTTCTAAGAGTGTATACGTACTTCCTTGGCCGAGAAAGGTTAATTGCTTTTCATAAATACATATTCCTATTACTTCTACATGGGTACTGCTACAAATCGAATAGTTTTCACTACATATGTTCTTTATCTCTTTTCTTCACCACATAATTATTAATCTGAATTTCCTCGGTGGAGAAAATACATATTTCTTTTATATCAAAATGTTGCACTATATAAAAACTGAAAATGGCTTCCTAGCTGTCGATTATTTTATCATACATTTTCATGCATATCCGGCAAAAAAATGATGTTCGTATAACTGCCTCAAGGGGAAAAAACAGAAAAAAACAAGGGGGGGGTTGGGGCTGAATAGGAGGATTCCAAAACGGATATCGTCAATTTCGTACAATATACAAACTGAAAATGGCTTCCTGGCTGTCGCTTATCATACCTTTTCATGCATATCCGGCCAAAAAAAAAAAAAAAAAAGGATGTTCATATAACTGCCTCAAGAAGTGAAAAAAAAAAAAAAGGGGGAGGGGGCTGAAAAGGAGGATTCCAAAACGGATATAGTCAATTTCGTCCCCCAGGTGTGCGGGGAGCCTGTAACCCTTGGCCCTTGCATTTCCTCTTCGCTAAGGAATTCACGTCCGTTTATAACACAAACACTCGAGATGCACGAGGCGCTTTGCAATTGGCCACGTGCTAAGGCAGAGTAAAAAAAGAAAAGACCAGACAGAATATAAAACAAGGTCCCAAGGAAGGATATCAAAACAGCAACGATTCATAATGTAGCAGATGAGTCACTTCCCAAAAGGACAAGGCTAGCAAATATACGTAACCTGTTTGTAACAATATAACAGCTCATCAATCCATAATCTACCTAGAAAATACTAATGATGCAATATTAAAAGTGATATCAGCCACTGTTAGGCAAACGCGTGACCAGACAGTCCATGCAGAATAATTGCAAATCGAGCAGGAAGAGGATGTATAAGGTTTCTAAGAGCATGACGTATAAGATTGCTAACACCATCACCTCCTTCCCTCTTTGCCAGCCTTCAATACGTGGTAAGAGGAAGTATAAGGTTCCCACGAGCATGACGTAAGACTGCTCTCTCTCTCGGCTTTGGCTAAAACCATCATCCCCTCTTTGCCAGCCTCCAATACGTCCTCACAAACACCTAGCGGCTCGACAAGGCGACGCAAGATACTAGGCAACAATGTATCGACTGCCTCTGGTGTTTGAGTGGTCGCCTTAGTAATGATTCTCAGACACTTATTGTATAATACAGATGCAGGAGAGGATTGACAGTGCCTCTGGTTTAGCAGCCCTCAAGAGAACTCGGAGCTCATCTTATTATAGTTGATTGGTTGAGCACACACACACTTACACACACACACACACACACACACACAAACACAAACTTGAGTCTGAAGTGCCATTATATTTTTTTTTGTATTTGTAGGATGTGCAAATGTTCATTGTTTATGAACAATCTGCTTTTTGTTATGTGCCACTCCACGTGTTTGGGAAAGGCTTTTTGTATGAAAAGTTAATGTATGTGTATGTGTATGTGTATGTGTGTGTGTGTGTGTGTGTGTGTGTGTGTGTGTGTGTGTGTGTGTGTGTGTGTGTGTACGTATGTGCGTGTGTGCGTGCGTGTGTGTGTGTGTGTGTGTGTGTGTGTGTGGTGTGTGTGTGTGTGTGTGTGTAAAACGGGAGATAGAAAATAACAAGAATGTCAAAATGCAGTGCGAGGGTGAAAGTGAGTGAAAGGAGATTACATGCGTGGAAATATTTTAGAGGAAATCAAATATTAAATTGGGTATAAATCCATTAGCATCATTATAGCTGGTAGTTGTGTAAGAGTCTAGGTTTGTAAAATTGTTCTGCTTTGTAATTGTTTGAAGTGTATACGAGCAATCTAATACTTTCCGTGATGCGCCGCCACCCCGTTTGATATATGGGAGAAAGCCAGTTATTATAAGACAGCCAGGTGCGTGGCTAGGTAGAACGTACTACATCCCCAGCCTGAGTAATTGCAAGATCTATAGACTTTTAATGTATGTCTGTATGTAATATATGTATGTATAATATCTATATGTACTTTTAGTATAATGTATTTAATATGATACTAGTATGTCTATTACTCTTGAATTATTGCCTACAAATGACAAGCACACGTTCAGGCGCACGAGCATTGCGATGATCTCACTATAAGTCACGCACATGTATGGCTGAGAGAGTTATATGTCCCATCAGTCACACGTCGAGACGGCTTTCACCTGCACACACACACAACTGCTGGCCGGTACACGCATTGTCACGCCAGATCTTCCATTCGCATTCCTATAGATGCGGCGCGGGGCTCACCATCATGTCAATAATCATCAAAGTATCCTGCACACGTTATTATCGTGTGTGTTTACCATCACCATCACTATGGCTGGTATTTGGGAATGGGAACTAAGCTGGTTTTACGTTACTTCTTTTTTTTTGCCCTTGGCCAGTCCTTTGTGATGTAAGCAAAATATTTAAAAATAGTTTTAAACTCAGAGTCCTGCTCACTCAGTTGCTCTGGTCAGATACAATTGGGTTCTGCAAACGCTTCATATATGCATCTAACCATTTCTGAAGTGTACAAGCGAAGTCTGTACACCCTATTATCGAAGCAATTAAGCAAGCGTTTTCCGAAATGTATTTTTCCATTCACAAAGACATTCACATTCTTGAAATAATAAAATCAAGTAAAAGAAAAAACAATGTACGTGTTTATAAACCGAAAACATTGAACACACTCCGGCTGTGCACTGTTCCATCTTTTCTCCTATTTTGACCATCCCCTCCACACCCACCTCCAGGAGAAGACGTTCCCTAAAAGGCAACAATCTCACCCACACATCCTGTTCTACCACTCCACATACCCACCACCAGTCCACCACCTTCACCACAAAAAATAAAGGGAAGAGGAAGCAGGAAGTCCCGAGGAACAAGATGGTGTGATTAGAAACATGTCCTAGAGTCCTATCCTTCCTGTCCCAAGACCGGTGTCCCTGCCGTGTTGTAGGAAGAGAAGCGGAAGGATGGGTGCGGGGACCAAGGAGACTGGGACAAGGTGACGCAATACTGGACATCACCAAAGGGCAACACACTTTTTTTTTTTCTTTGTTTACATTTATGCCTATAGCGCCTGTAGGCAGTGACCTCCAGGGCTCGGGTGGTAGGCCCTGGAGGCTCACTTGAGGGCTGGTACATACATACACTAATGCTGATTAACCCCTTCACGCCCAGAACTTTCCTTTGCTATATGTATATTATCGTCTGTTAGCATTACGAACAGTAACTAAATATACCAAATTAGCTAGTGGACAAGGGGATAAAACAGGTCATATCTATAGAATATTGCTTAAATTAATTAAAATAGTATAGTGGTAGCCGAATTACACACTAAGAAAATAAGGTACAAAATGATGTCACATATTTTGCACCTTTAATAAGGGTGCATAGTTGCACCTTTGCACTCTTAAAGTTGCAAAAAGATGCGACATCATTTTGCACCTTTAAAGTTGCACCTTTTTTCTTAGTGTGTACGATGGAAATTACGTTCTGGGCCTCAAGGGGTTAACAAAACATGTATTACACTAGTATACACGGCAGGAGTAAATACATGATACGCAGCCTTTACGCGGAGAGCAAACAAAGGAAGTAGGAAGGAGGGTGGCACAGGGCAGGGTTCCAGCGTGAATTAGTGCTTCCCTCCCTCCCTCCCTATGACGTCACCGCACCGGCCACTGCCTCAACACCATAACACTGGCATCCATCCTCAGCATCACCACGGACCGCAACACTACACCAGTCTACCACCTACACACACCATTTTCTACACCAAAACTAAACCTCTTAGGCTAGAATAAGTATATAAAGTCAAGATACAATACAAAAGAAGGTTAATCTAATACTCAATCACAATATATGCGTTGTTAGAGTTATTCACACAGGTAATGACTCACTGGTAACTCGAGTGACCTTGAGGTACTCGCTCCGGAGAGGTAGGAGTCGCGGGTCGCCAACTACACCTTTTACAGCCAACTGAACTGGACTACGGATTTCAGGCGATGAGGCGGTCAGGAAGCAGGAACTAGCGAGGATAAAGGATATAGCGAGCACGTGTGGCATCATCGTGAAGGTTAAGGCTCGGGATGTGCCAGGAAGCAGAAGCGATACGAAGCGGTAGAGGTCACAAGAAGAAGACGAAGAGCAAACCTTGACTCTTGTCGATGGGAAAATATTGCATAGATTTGTACTGGTGGAATTTAATTGTCTTACAGCTTCCTTGTTTTAGAGAGAGAGAGAGAGAGAGAGAGAGAGAGAGAGAGAGAGAGAGAGAGAGAGAGAGAGAGGAGAGAGAGAGAGAGAAGAGAGAGAGAGAGAGAGAGAGATGGAAAATATTGCATAGATTGTACTGCCGGAATTGTCTCACAGCTTCCTTGTTTTAGAGAGAGAGAGAGAGAGAGGAGAGAGAGAAGAGGAGAGAGAGGAAGAGAGGAGAGAGAGAGAGAGAGAGAGAGAGAGAGAGAGAGAGGAGAGAGAGAGAGAGAGAGAGAGAGGAGGAGAGAGAGAGAGAGAGAGGAGAGAATGGAAAATATTGCATAGATTGTACTGCCGGAATTGTTCACAGCTTCCTTGTTTTAGAGAGAGAGAGAGAAGAGAGAGGAGAGAGAGAGAGAGAGAGAGAGAGAGAGAGAGAGAGAGAGAGAGAGAGAGAGAGAGAAAGAGAGAGAGAGAGAGAAGAGAGAAGAGAGAGAGGAGAGAGAGGAGGAGAGAGAGAGAGTGTGCGTGCGTGGTGTGTAAAACGCATATAGGATTCGGTTACGTTACGATGCTGTGAATACAATGTCCACGTCTAACCCTTTCTGAGCTACCGGAAATGTTTCACAGGGTTCCCGCGACCTCGCCTCGACACCCATGACTTGAGACACACGGGGCGAGGAGTAAAAGAGGTTGTTGTGTCATATAACCAGTACCTGATTTTAATATACTTTTAATGCGCTATTATTATAAGAATTTTGAGGAACTGAGAGAGAGAGAGAGAGAGAGAGAGAGAGAGAGAGAGAGAGAGAGAGAGAGAGAGAGAGAGAGAGAGAGAGAGAGAGAGAGAGAGAGAGAGAGAGAGAGAGAGAGAGAGAGAAGTACTGATTTTAACACTTTTAATGCACTATTATCTGAGAATTTTGAGGAACAGATAGAAAGAGAGAGAGAGAGAGAAAAAAAAAAGGGTGCCAGTACTGATTTTAACATACTTTTAATGCGCTATTATTACGAGAATTTTGCAGAACTGAGAGAGAAAACAAAAGTAAGTGTTAGTACTGATCTTAATGTACTTTTAATGCGCTAGCATTATGAAAATTTTGAGGAACTGAGAGAGAGAGAGAACAAAGGGGTGCCTCATGAGACAGTTCCGCTCGGCATCACCCAGACTGCTGCTGTCCTCCGGCAAGCAACACACGCCCCCACACACCACACCAACACACTGTTAACATCACAATGACCCTAGTAGAAGAAGAAAGGATAGATATGTTATAGAATGTTTTTGTTGGGCAAATATGCATCTATGTGGCCCTGAATTCCCCCTCTCCTCCTCCTCCACCTCCACCTCCTTCCTTCCTTCCTCCTCCTCCTCCACCTCCTTCCTTCCTCCTCCTCCTCCTTCCAACTCCTCCTCCTTCTCCTTGCTTCCTTCCTCCTCCTCCTCCCAACTCCTCCTCCTTCTCCTTCCTCCTCCTCCTTCTCCTTCCTCCTCCTCCTCCTGGTCGTCGAGGTCCCGCCGTTGAGCCGCGACTGACGCAGCGAAGCTTGACGTGGCACTCAAGGCCTCTCCTTGTGTGTGTGTGTGTGTGGTGTGTGTGTGTGTGTGTGTGTGTGTGTGTGTGGTGTGTGTGTGTGTGTGTGTGTGTCCATCCACCCATAAGTTTGTCTAAGGATAATGTCCTTCTGAGTATTGAAGTCTCTCTCTATAGGAAAAAGAAAAAAATAACTAAGGAGAGAAAGAAGGTGGAGCGAAAAGTCAGTGGAAGAGAGAGAGAGAGAGAGAGAGAGAGAGAGAGAGGAGAGAGAGAGGAGAGAGAGAGAGAGAGAGAGAGAGAGAGAGAGAGAGAGAGAGAGAGAAAGAGAAGAGAGAAGAAGAAGAGAAGAGAGAGAGAGAAGAGAGAGAGAGAGAGAGAGAGAGAGAGAGAGAGAGAGAGAGAGAGAGAAGAGAGAGAGAGAGAGAGAGAGAGAGAGAGAGAGAGAGAGATATGGGAGGGTGATGTCTAATACTCAATGACTAATTCTCAAATCGAAAATAATAAACAAACCTAAGTAACAAACGTAGAACAAATATGAGTAGCGAGTCTTACTATCACTATTATCTAAGTACGAGTCAATAAGAAATTCGATCACTTTTTTTTACTACACCTTCGATCACTTTGAGTCTTTTTTGAGTCTACATTCGATCATTGAGTCTACATTCGATCATTGAGTCTTTTTTGAGTCTACATTCGATCATTGAGTCTTTTTTGAGTCTACATTCGATCACTGAGTCTTTTCAGGTCTACATTCGATCACTTTTGAGTCTTTTTTGAGTCTACATTAGATCACTTTTGAGTCTTCTTTGAGTCTACATTCGATCATTGAGTCTTTTTTGAGTCTACACCTTCCAACGATTCAAAATATTCTCCCTGGCATATCTCTCCCCATCTTTTTCCATCGGCACACATTCGGCAGGCTTGTGTTTGCGTCACCCGTGCAATTTTTCACTCGCAATTGCCGGCTGTCAGGCTGGATTGCGATGACACTGTTGCACCTTTTTTTTCCTCTTCTATTTTTCCCCCTCACCAATCACTGGGCTGGTCAACGCGTCCTGGGAGAGAGGGGGAGGGGGTGACGGGTGGGAGACACTGCTTGCCGCGTCACACTCAATCACGCAACAAAAAATCTACCAAACTTTTATTGTGAACTTTTGAAGCCACGGAATAGACACCTAACCAGACACGACACCTGCACAATCTCTCTCTCTCTCTCTCTCTCTCTCTCTCTCTCTCTGTATGTCTGTCTCTCTGTATGTTTATTTCTCTCTCTCTTTCTCGTCCTTGTCTACCGTTAACTTGAAAGCAGGAAAACCACATCAAATTCCTCTTGAAAATAGCGGTTGGATTAAATAGCATAAAACAGTGAATTGAATAGGTGGAGGTGGTGGACGCGAAACTCCACCCACTGATCCTATTATAGAACGTCTATTATATCCTCTCTTTCTTCCTCTTTCCCCCCCTCCATGTGGAAGAGGAAGTGAGTAAGAGGAAGGAAGGAACAGGAAGCGAGGAGTGGGATGAAAGTCCTGCCCCGGGAAATGGTGAGAGAAAAAAAAGTCAGGAGAACCTATTTGCAGCTCGTTTAATCTTGTTTATTCTTTGGCCTGGAGTGGGACGGGCTTGTTGTGGGGGCGACCTTGCCTTGCTCTGTCCGCTTCCGGCACCCCAATGTAATGTGGGGGGGAGAGGAGAGGGGGAGGGAGGGAGGAGGGAGGGAGGGAGGGAGGGAGGGAGGGAGGGAGGAGAGAGAGAGAGAGAGAGAGGAGAAGAGGAGAGAGAAGAGAGAGAGAGAGAAAAGAGTAGAGAGAGAGAGAGAGAGAGAGAGAAGAGAGAGAGAGAGAGAGAGAGAGAGAGAGAGAGAGAGAGAGAGAATGTGAGATAGATAGTAAAGATAATGAAAGAGAATGAGGGTTAATGAGAGAGAGAGGGAGAGAGAGAATTAAAGAGAATGAGAGAATGAGAGAGAGAGAGAGAGAGAGAGAGAGAGAGAGAGAGAGAGAGAGAGAGAGAGAGAGAGAGAGAGAGAGAGAGATGACCTTGCCACAACGCACCACTGACACCACCACCCATCCAGGCATCACAAAAGTAAGACACAAAAATCTCTCTCCTGTAACACACACTCTCTCTCTCTCTCTCTCTCTCTCTCTCACACACATCGACTTCGAGTGACAATCGCTCCAACACTCCTTCTCCGTTCATGGAAATATAACTTTCTCATAAAAATCATCATTTCCACCTTGCTTGAGACATTTCCTGGAGAGCGACTAAACCTGTGTTGCAATACGCCTTGGAGACACTCACAAATACGATGTGTCATTCTGGCTGGCAGGAAGAAGCGTTAGAAAATGTAGATACAGGGGGAGTATTTTAAGGGTGTATTAAGGGTTTTTCTATCTTTTCATAACACTGCCAGGGTGTTATTTACCATTAGGATGTTATTATAAGGACCGAAAACTAATGAAAATGTTTTAGTATCCCAGGTGAAATAGCCAAGGGAAGAGTTGGCAAGTCTGTTAACTAAGGAGACGAAGTTTGAAGAGGACCAATGAAGCGAAGCGAAGTGATAAGCGTCAAAGGTCACAAGAAGAGGAAGAAGAAGAAGAGGAGAGGCCAGACGCAGGTCATAATGCACGACTGCTGAGAATGGACCGCTGAGCTTTAATTAACATTACGACCCGCTGTGCACACACACACACACGGGGGGGTTAGAGAGAGAGAGAGAGAGAGAGAGAGAGAGAGAGAGAGAGAGAGAGAGAGAGAGAGAGAGAGAGAGAGAGAGAGAGAGAGAAAGAAAAAAAAATTGTGGTTACGGTTAGCTGGTCGTTGCTGTGACCCCTTGGAAATCAAATATCACGCAATGATTGGACACAATATATTACGTTTCAGGGGTCTTTATATACATACGCGCGTGTGTGTGTGTGTGTGTGTCTTTGTGTGTGTGTGTGTGTGTATACCTGAAACTATACATCACACTATAAGTAAACATTTACAATATTAAGAAGTTACACCTGAGCTGTATACAAACTAACCGAACAAAGGCAGCTACAAACTATAATAACCCAGTCAACAATTATATAGCCAAGTAGAATGAAATGAACAGCCAAGCTTCACTAAAAAAGGAGAAAAAAAGAAAAGAAAAAAAATGATGATGATGATGATAATAATAATAATAATAAGAAGAAGGAGAAAAAAAAAACCGCGGACTCCCTTCTGATCCCAATCACGTCACTCATCTTCGTGCTATAACAAAACTAACCACTATGCACATACTTCCTTAAACAACCCCAATTAACAAACTAACCATATTACAAATACTACAAACTACCACATTACAAGCCAACCACATTAACCACTACTAATCACCTCCACTACCACTCCCACCACAACCATCATCCGTGGCTAGGGTGGTACACAACCTACCATCACCATTACAACTACACCACAACCACCACTCAGCTATATCGTCACCATTACAACAACCATACAACCACCACCACCAACACCCATACCACAATCACCACCATAAACACCATTACTGTCACCACTACCGCATATGCTGCCCGCCAGACCATGCTATGCTTCCCCCCACACCTGTAACCCCCCCCGCACCTACACCCCCACACCTGTAATCCCCCTCCCCCCTACACCAGCACCTCACCCACCTGTATCCCCCCCCCCCGTGCACAGGTAACCCTCGGCAACACTTCTCCCTCATCTCACCTGGCGGCCGCTCACTCAAACCCGACCTTGGGGACTTGGGCAATCTACTCTTTTTATTGTATAACGGGACGGTAATGATTCAATGTGTATTATTATTCTTGCATCAGGATGTTTTGTGTGTGTGTGTGTGTGTGTGTGTGTGTGTGTGTGTGTATGTGTGTGTGTGTGTGTGTCCTCTTTCCGTATCAATACCCTCTGCGTCACCGTCACGATTAACATATCGGTGTTAGAAAGCATGATTTTCACCAACTCTTGTTCTTTGTTTCTATACATTTCACAGATACTGAAACCGATTACCAATACGGAAGCCATTACCTGAACGCCACAAAGAAAGTTACTCATGTTACTGCATTCATACGGGACGAATTACCTGCTATAACACTGCCATAACGTGGGAGCTCATAGGAAAGTATAATCTAATGCATAATAATATAGATAGTGCTAATAGTAATGATAACAAGTAATAATAATAATATGTTGATGGAGCAGTATTGGGAGTTTATATAATGTATAATGTAATCTAATGCTTAACCCCTTCGCGCCCAGATCTTTCCTTGGCTATAAAAAAATGTATGTTGTCGAGGCATAACATTACGAAAAGTAACTGAAAATACCAAATTAGTTAGTCGACAAGGATACTAAACAGGTCATATCTACGAAATGTTGCTTCTCTTCACTTTAAATTGTCTAATGGTACCCAAATTACAATAGAAATTACGTTCTGGGTCTCAAGGGGCTAATAATAAAGATAGTGATAATAACAATAATAACAGCTAATAATAATAATACGTTGGTGGAGCAGGTGGTCGGTATCGAGTGTGTGAAAATCCGGGTAGAAGTTTATTACCCAATGGCTGTCGTCACCACACACCCCGCATGTAGTAATAATAATTAGTATTATATTTTCACCCGAAGGCATAGGCTACAGGAAAAACAATGAAAAGAAAACAAGAACATAATATACATACTTGGAGGAAATGAACTTAAGTACTGAAGCAAGAAAATATATATATAAAAAAAAATAAAAAAAAAGTGTTATAAATACAAATAAGGCGTTAGTGTTTGCTGCTGTACTGACCTATTGAACCACTACCTAGGCTGTCCTGACCTATTGAACCACTACCTAGGCTGTCCTGACCTATTGAACCACTACCTAGGCTGTCCTGACCTATTGAACCACTACCTAGGCTGTACTGACCTATTGAACCACTACCTAGGCTTCGACCTATTGACACTACCTAGGCTGTCCTGACCTATTGAACCACTACCTAGGCTGTCCTGACCTATTGAACCACTACCTAGGCTGTCCTGACCTATTGAACCACTACCTAGGCTGTCCTGACCTATTGAACCACTACCTAGGCTGTCCTGACCTATTGAACCACTACTAGCACTCCTTTGACCACATAGGCTCGACCTATTGAACCAACTTTCTTTTACCCTAGGCTGTACTGACCTATTGAACCACTACCTAGGCTGTCCTGACCTATTGAACCACTACCTAGGCTGTCCTGACCTATTGAACCACTACCTAGGCTGTCCTGACCTATTGAACCACTACCTAGGCTGTCCTGACCTATTGAACCACTACCTAGGCTGTACTGACCTATTGAACCACTACCTAGGCTGTCCTGACCTATTGAACCACTACCTAGGCTGTCCTGACCTATTGAACCACTACCTAGGCTGTACTGACCTATTGAACCACTACCTAGGCTGTCCTGACCTATTGAACCACTACCTAGGCTGTACTGACCTATTGAACCACTACCTAGGCTGTACTGACCTATTGAACCACTACCTAGCCACCTCCCTCTTCCCCCATAACACCTTCAAGACTTCAGAAAACTATAATTACCTACCCACTCTTTAATTTAGAAAAAACCCTCATTTATATAACTGCTGCATAACGTGTGAACAAAATATTATATCCACGTCCTTTAAGTAGATAAAGGACGTGATATTTTTCTTTTTAGGTTGGTTTTAATTTATTCATGTATGTGCTTTGTCTATTTATCATAAAAAAAAAAGGATGAAAAAAGTATATGTCGCAAGAAAGAAGTGAGAAAAAAAATTATAGAAACTTCTTGTACTACAGTTTTGTCCTAAGTCACAAATGTAATCGTATTAATAAGTTGATTTGTGTATAATCATGTAATTATAACTTCTTAGTTATATATAGCGTTTCTGAGCTTAGAATATGCGACTTTTTGATATGACACTGATGATGATGATGATGATAGTTATAGGTTAAAGGACGCATGACACACCCTTTGTAACGCTAGGGATAAAAATTGCTGGTGTGTCGAAATAATTACTTCAGTGCAGCACTTTTTGTGATTGATTCATTTTAGTAATTGTTCCACTCTCTCTCTCTCACACACACACTTTCTTTATCTATCTATCTATCTATCTATCTATCTATCTATCTATCTATCTATCTATCTATCTATCTATCTATCTATATATTATATATATATATATATATATATATATATATATATATTCATACGTCCAACACGTTGCCGAGACAAAGTAAGCAAGCAGCGGAAATAGCAGCCAGGTGATGAGACAAAGGAAACTCTCTAATGAGCCCAAGTATTTGCCGCGCTGCACGTACAGTACCACTACACTACACGTATGGCGTCACCCGCGACACACAATCGAAGACTTTTTAAAGGACCAGAAATAGTTGTAGAGTAATGCAATAACAAAGAAAGGGTTTGAGGGATTTGCCCCAAGGTTGAGGTGGGGGGCGGGGGAGGGGAAGAGGTGGGGGAGGGGAGGGGGGGGGGGGAGGGGGAGGCGGAAGGGATGGCGTCTCGACCTGGACTTCCTTCGGGCGTGGTTCACTTCGTCGTGCTGAATTAACGGAGGGAAGCGACGCACTTCCGAGGTAAAAATTACCCACTATGAGTGAAGCGGTACTGGTGCAGCGGTGGTGAGGATGTGTTGAGGCGTCCGTTGCAGCACCGAGATAAAGTGTTCCTGTATATTTTTTTATTTTTAATTCAAACAGTTATTAGTTACACATGGCTTAACCCCTTGAGACCCAGATCCTAATTTCCATTGTAATTTGACTACCATTAGACGATTTTTAGTGCATATAAGCAATATTTTATAGATATGACCTGTTCAGTATGTTCAGTATCCTTGTCGACTAATTAATTTGGCATATGCAGTTACTTTTTGTAAGTTTATGGCTCGACAACATACAATTTTTTAATAGCAAAGGAAAGATCTGGGCGTGAAGGGGTTAAAAGGTGGATAAGTTAAGGCAGTAAGTGTTCAGAAAGCTAAAGATATGTCCTCTGTCCCAAGTACCTATGGCTGATTAACGCAGATAAGAGTACACAATGACTCAACCTGTGACTCGAAGGGAAAAAAAAAAGTCGCGATAAGACTCAGGGCGGTGATGAACTACAAATATTTGGTCTTGATTGAATGTTTCTTCTCAGGTTCTGCGCGTCTCAGCTTACCAGCGCGCACGGGATGGAAACCTTGCTACTACTACACTGCTGCTGTGTGTGTGTGTGTGTGTGTGTGTGTGTGTGTGTGCGTGCGTGCGCTCCGTCCGCCGATACACAGGCGATGAGGCAACGTGATACAACCCATCATTGCAGCATAACGAGGCAGCGTCCTGTGTGGTTGCCTCCTCTCCTTTACCTACGCTCGCTGCCCTTGTTTCCTCGTACCCTCCCCCCCGTTAATATTTATAAATACCGAATACTCTGACGGGCTTTCTACTTAGCCCGTGCTGCTCTCTTAATTAAGGAAAGCAATAGGGAAAAAAGAAAAGAAAAAAAAAGAGGTAGCGTCACCCCCCTGACCTCGAGGCAAGGCCCACCCGCATCACTATCTCCTCATTGCGTCACCACCTCCGCCATGGGACGACCCGGTTAAGGGCAGGAAGGACGGGCCCGGGATCTCCCTGCGCGCCTAACAATTACAAGTAGCCGGCCAGGTGTGTCGAGCAGGAGGCGAGGTGGCGTCAGGATGTTGTCTGTATTGTTGTCACGGGCGCGCATGACCTTGGCTGGGCTCCTACACGTACTACCTGACTCTTGATATGCCTCCCCCATGCGTATACCTTTACGAGCTGCTGTGAGGCAATGACAGCCAGCCACGACGCGATGACGAGGACAGAATATAGATTACGCGCTCGGACATCAGCGATAGCAATCATGTGAAGCCGAGATCAACACTGTGACTACAACACGCTGGCCATTCATTAATCGCAGGATACTGAGGTTACAGCGTGACTCACCGCGAGGAACGTGACTCATTCTGACTCAGGCTCGGAGGAGGAGAAAGGGGTAAGACGCTTCCAGTGAAAAACCACAATCTAGTCTCTCTCTGCACACCCTCGCTGGGGGCGTCACGCCTGCATCCACGCCCACCAGCGCGTGACGTCACGGTTCCCAAGAGTCCTCGCCTCCTGCCGCGACACAGGCACCGAGGGTCCTGCCATGCCTCGCCCGGCGGTGGATAAGCGATGGGAAAACCAAGATTAATAGACATACTATCTATATTTTAAAATACTGCAATTAAAAGTCTATAGATCTTGGGAAATCCTCGTCTTTCACAGCCATGGACGCTCCTGATAAATCCACAGAGCCTATATAACGAGCCTGGGACCGCCGGGGATTACCGCTGTAAGGGTACCATTACCTGGGTGGGGCTCTCGCGCGTCCACCCGGCTCACTGCACGTTGCGAATACCCAGTCGACACATTCATATAGTTCTTAACTCTACTTAGGCGTGTAACTAAAGGAGACTTGCGATGATAAGTAGCGCGGTGTTGCTGGAGACACGCAAGGGCAAAACACGCGCCGTCACGTGCGGTCCACCGAAATATGCCAAAAGCTGGGGTTGTGGCATACTTTATGCCAAAACCCTAGGTTTTGGCATAAAGTAATCAAAAACCTTTGGCCCAATCAAAAACCTTTCTGAGCGCCATCTGGCGAGGACAATGCAACCCTCAGAATTTATTACAAAACCTGTTCCATGCTAAATAAATATATATCAAGGTATATACCTCGATCTACCAGGAAAAATAGCATATAAACTTGTTATTCTTATAATACAAAAACCTATCAGATCGAGGTATATACTTTGATATATATTTATTTATCATGGAACAGGTTTTGCAATACATTCTGAGGGTTTTGGCATAACAATATTCTTGGTTTTTGTATTATAAAAATATCAAATTTATATGCTATTTTTCCTGGTAGATCGAGGTATATACTTTTATATGTTTATTTATCATGAAGCAGGTTTTGCAATAAATTCTGAGGGTTTTGGCATAACTTCTGAGGGTTTTGGCATAACAATATTCTTGGTTTTTGTATATATAAGAATAACAAGTTTATATGCTATTTTTCCTGGTAGAATCGAGTATATATATTTGATATATATATATATATATATATATATATATATATATATATATATATATTATTATTTAGCATGGAACAGGTTTTGTAATAAATTCTGAGGGTTGCCATTGTCCTCGCCAGATGGCGCTCAGAAAGGTTTTTGATTGGGCCAAAGGTTTTGATTACTTTATGCCAAAACCTGGGGTTTTGTCATAAAGTATGCCAAAACCCCAGGTTTTGGCATAAAGTATGCCAAAACCACAGGTTTTGGCATATTTCGGTGGACCCGTCACGTGCTACCCTGAAGTCAGACAACGTTTTGATATCCCGTTCTGTGCTACCGCGTCCTGATGGGGTGCAGAGGTGACAAAGGTGCGGCCAACACCTGGAGGGACACGGTCATCGAGTGCGTGTTTCGACCCCGTCATCAACACCTGTCCACAGTCTGTCACCGCACATGGGAGTTGTAACAAAGCCGGGAAATAAAGGGTTGTGTGGCGTGCTTGGCGATACACTCTCGACACTCACGTTTGGATGTATTATACGTATAGACTGTAGGCTTCTAAGATTACATACACTATAACATTTACTCTATATCTTATCTTATATTTGAAACCTTGTTATGCTTTTATACGTATAGACTGTAGGTTTCTAAGATTACATACACTATAACATTTACTCTTTATCTTATCTTATATTTGAAACCTTGTTATACTTTTATACGTATAGAGTGGAAGTTTCTAAGTGTACATACCCTATAACATTTACTCTATATCCTATACTTGACACCTTGTTATGCTCATGAGAACAATATGTATCAGATGAAAGCAAGTTTACACATTTTCTCCCTATTGCCAATGTATAGAAGCGTAAATTATAACCTATCCCTTATTTCTTCCTTCTTTCCTTCCTTTCTTCTATATATCTATATCTTCTATTCATCATTCCTTCCTTCCATCGTTCCTTCTTTCTTTCCTGCCTTCCATCCTTCCTTCTTATCTTCTTCAACTTTACTATTATTTTACCTCTACATACATTGTCGATGCAGCGAAAAA
>JACEEZ010007182.1:207500-220000 GCA_016584305.1 Chionoecetes opilio
CGCCTTATCCCCACAATGCACCGATGTAAACAAACCGTGACGTAGTTATGGGTAGGGTCAAAAGCATGTCGAGGCTAGTGTTTGTTTTGACAATAGTGTGGACCCAGGAGGAGGAGGAGGAGGAGGAGGAGGAGGAGGAGGAGGAGGAGGAGGAGGAGGAGGAGGAGGAGGAGGAGGAGGAGGAGGAGGAGGAGGAGGAGGGGGGGGGGGGGCAGAGGATAAAAGCGATGAACTGCAACAAAGACAACAAAGAAAGTCGTGATAGATGGCAATGTTGTGAATGGTGCAAAAAAAAAGGTTGAGGAGAAAAAAAGGAGAGTGATTTTAAGGGGTATAGGAAAGAGTGACGAGGGAGGATGAAGGGAGATGAGGTGATGGAGATAAATGGAGATGAAAGGAGAGTGGTGGTGAAGGGGAAGGAATGGTGAATGGTGAAGGTTAAGGGTGAAATGTGACACCTTTATAATGGGAATGGTAGTAATGTCTCATTTTACTGATGTTATTTTGATCTTTTTTTTTTGCGCTCTCTCTCTCTCTCTCTCTCTCTCTCTCTCTCTCTCTCTCTCTCTCTCTCTCTCTCTCTCTCTCTCTCTCTCTCTCTCTCTCTCTCTCTCTCTCTCTCTCTCTCTCTCTCTCATTTGTCGTGTGTTCATACCATTACGCACTCAAATGATCTCATCCCAACTTTACGTTTCTAAATTTTTTTTTTAAATATGTAACCCGGACGGGAGTGATATTCTAAAGGATATTGCCTCATTACTCCTCCCACCACAACCACCTCCTCCCCACCCGGTGTTCATCAAAGGGACGCCCGCAACTACTGCCTCACCACCACACCACCACCCACCACCACCACCCATCACCACCACCACCACCACCACCACCACCTCCACCTACAATAAGTTTGCTTCGGCAGCGGTGTGGACGTTCATGAACACACCGTCATGTCACTACAGGCTTTACAACTACAAGTCTACAATCTCACATCTGACGTATATTTTAGACGACGCATCACGTTGTAAGTCACGAACTGAAGTAAATAAGTGAGCAAGTTAATGAAATGAGAAAAAAAGTGCGAGAAATAAGATGTTATAACTCATAAGATGTTAGAATGAGAGAAAAGGGAGACGTCACTGCAGACGAACCGAGTTATAAAAGTGTGTAAGACTGGTCCACAAACTACCAAACTGTCTGTAAATGCATAGATTAAGAAAAAAAAAAAATAGATTAAAAAAAGAAAAAAAAATGATTAAAAAAAAAAAAGGAAAATGAAAACGGGAAAAAAGAAAAAGAAGGAAAAGAAAGATAATCCATTTTCCCGTCTTTTCCTAACGTAACGCCCGTCGTGGGAGGCTGACTGTCTCCTCTATATGGACCGCTAATGGCATCCTACATCGTTATACAAGTTCTTCCTTTGATGGATAAATAGACAAGTTGACTGTTATGAGAAGACTTAAGAAATGTGTTCTGCCATGTTTGTAGAGTGGCATAGTATATCGTCAAACTCATAAAGAAACAACCCAAGTAATTTTTTCTGCTTTTCGGGAAATAAAAAAAAAACTACCTCATTTTCTTAATGGTGATATGAATGCATTGTTTATCCTTTTATATTTTAGACCACTCACACCCTACAAATGACATTGGCGACTATACCAATAGATGCGCCACAGGATGAAGAATTGATTTAGGCAAAAATCCAGAAATTGCCGAAGAATGACTTAGGGCCGTTTCTTTATGAGGGTGACGATATATAATTCCTACAACAAAAATCGTTAAGCAAAGATAGATAACCAAATAAATGAAAAAAACACTTAGATAACCGAATAAATTTTAAAAAACCAAGATAATCAAATAAATGAAAAAAAACCCAGATAACCAAATAAATGAAAAAAACCACTTAGATAATCAAATAAATGAAAAAAACCACTTAGATAACCATTAAAATAAGCAACTTGTCTGTTACATGATACAAGACAGGGAAGGATCGTCACTCTTGCTATAGGTTCAATGCTGTGATTCTTATCGGTGTACTCGTCTCGCAGGAACGTGACGACCGCCACCACGTGCAGTACATAACGAAGGAGTAGGTACTTCCTCATGTAAAAGTAGTGGTGGGAGTAGTAGTAAAAGTAACAAGAGTAGCAGGAGTAGCAAAAACTGTACTAATGTTAGTAAAAAATTTTGTAGTAGTAGTTGTTGTAACAGCAGAAGCATAATATTGGTGGTAGTAGAAACAGTAGCAGTAGCAGCCACAGTAGCAGTGAGAGGTAGGAGCGTGGCCTGTGAATGGCGACAACAACATAATTAGCAGTAATAGCGCGGAAGTAAGCGTGTAGTTTTCCCCGGGTCGTCAGCCGTGGCCCCGCAGCCTCACGTAACAATCCCTCCACTCATACTCATTACGCCCCTAATGGCCCTCAAATTACTCCATTAATGATGTAATCAAATAAATTGTGGGCCACAGAGAGGGAAAGGAAGGGCACGGGAGCACGGCTGATGAGTGGCGGAAGGGAGGAAGGGCCCGCCACATGGACTCAAGACCACCGGTTGACTCATGTTTACGGTAGGCATTGGACCCTTGTGCACCGAAACTCTTTTTTGACCTTGTGTAGGCCTTATACATTTATCACAGCCATCAATATAAATTATACTCTAAAATTTCTGGAATAGAATAGAACATAAAGAGGACACTATAGAGGTAGTACAAGAATAGTGAATGATAAATTGATTTATGGAAGGCGGTGGCAGAGTGGTCAGCGTCTGAAAGTGGCGTGCTCGGTGTGCTGAGCTCGATCCCCGAGTGGTGCCAAAATCTTTCTGCACCGTCGAGTGGCCTAAGAACACCCACACGCTGCCCATTAACTCTGCCTTCGACGGAGAGTGCATCGGAGGACACAGGAGAGCGGCATGAGCCTCTCTCTAATCACAGGCGCCATTATAAAATTCCTGCCTGCGCCACCACAGGCGAGGGCCAACCATCACAGCCCTCAAGTGAACCTCTAGGGCCTACCATCCGAGCCTTGGAGGCGATACTGTCTACAGGCGCTATAGGCATGAATACAAAAATAACAAAAATCGAAGACAGAAAAGAAATAAACAAGAAAGAAAGTGAAAAGTAGCCCCATTAAGAAAAAAATATTAATTCGCGAAGGGGGAACCGAAGCCCGCTGTACTATCACCCCCTGACCATCCTGTGATCTGATGTGTTGGCATCGGAGCAGCGACACAGTCTTCCACGCACAACATCAACACCCTTAACCCTTTGAGAACCAGAACGTAATTTTCATTGTAATTTGGGCACCATTAGACGATTTTAATAGATATAAGCAATATTTTACAGATATGACCTGTTTAGTATCCTTGTCCACTAACTAATTTGGTATATTAAGTCACTTTTCGTAATATTATGGCTAGCAACAGACAATTTTTATATAGCAAAGGAAAGATCTGGGCGTGAAGGGGTTTTAAGGCTCCGTAACACCGACCCAAACTAAGTCACAGTCGATAATATGGATCCATTTAGGTTAAAGGTGACACGTCTTCCTATGAATCAACGTGACGATAATGAGGGGGAAGGAGCGAACATGTGCAAGACTGATCATGGCAGCTAAATAAACAGAATGAACTTTCCTGAATGTCTTCTTCCCCACTGGCATTGTGTATAATAACGTGGTATCGTTAATGCTAACTGTAACATAATTATCATAAGAATAAAAAAATTCAAATGTACTGAATATAACTGTGTAATAAGCATGAATATAACTGTGTAATAAGCATGAATATAACTGTGTAATAAGCATGAATATAACTGTGTAATAAGCATGAATATAACTGTGTAATAAGCATGAATATAACTGTGTAATAAGCATGAATATAACTGTGTAATAAGCATGAATATAACTGTGTAATAAGCATGAATATAACTGTGTAATAAGCATGAATATAACTGTGTAATAAGCATGAATATAACTGTGTAATAAGCATGAATATAACTGTGTAATAAGCATGAATATAACTGTGTAATAAGCATGAATATAACTGTGTAATAAGCATGAATATAACTGTGTAATAAGCATGAATATAACTGTGTAATAAGCATGAATATAATGTGTAATAAGCATGAATATAACTGTGTAATAAGCATGAATATAACTGTGTAATAAGCATGAATATAACTGTGTAATAAGCATGAATATAACTGTGTAATAAGCATGAATATAACTGTGTAATAAGCATAAATATAACTGTGTAATAAGCATGAATATAACTGTGTAATAAGCATGAATATAATTGTGTAATAATCATGAATATAACTGTGTAATAAGCATGAATATAACTGTGTAATAATCATGAATATAACTGTGTAATAAGCATGAATATAAATGTGTAATAAGCATGAATATAGCTGTGTAATAAGCATGAATATAACTGTGGTAATAAGCATGAATATAACTGTGGTAATAAGCATGAATATAACTGTGGTAATAAGCATGAATATAAATGTGTAATAAGCATGAATATAACTGTGTAATAAGCATGAATATAACTGTGTAATAAGCATGAATATAACTGTGGTAATAAGCATGAATATAACTGTGGTAATAAGCATGAATATAAATGTGTAATAAGCATGAATATAACTGTGTAATAAGCATGAATATAACTGTGGTAATTCAATCGCTGCCTATATAGGACAATCCCACTCTCCCTTACGTTCTTCTGGGAGCAAAGAAAAGCATGTCAAAAAGTAAACAAAAGACAATAGCGGAAGTATGTGGTAACTATACTTAACTCTCTATATGAATTAATGAGTGTCAAGACGCCTCTATAACTACGTTGTTCTTATAATTATTAAAGTTGTTTTGCTGTATACTTATTGGACGGTGGCCATTAACCCCTTGAGGCCCAGAACGTAATTTCCATTGTAAGTTGGCCACTATAAGACGATTTTTAATTGATACATGCATTATTTTATAGATATGACCTATTTAGTATCCTTGTCGACTAACTAATTTGGTATATTTAGTTACTTTTCATAATTTTATAGCTAACAACAGACAATTTTTTATAGCAAAGGAAAGATCTGGGCGTGAAGGGGTTAAAAGGCATTTGAGTTTTCTAATCATAATATATAAAGAAAAATGCAGACAGACTCGATAGCTGTCCAAAGGCATCCAAAGTAGTACAATCATAAGTTAGCTTTTACGATGACATAGCAGGTTGTATGTACCCTTGTTAACGTGACTTACTTGTTATCCTAATCGTTGACACTTATATTCTGACACCTGACGCTGCTAGTACGGATATGTATTGAATTAATTAACCCCTTGAGGCCCAGAACGTAATTTCCATTGTAATTTGGCTCCCATTAGACGAATTTAAAGAATATAAGCAATATTTTATAGACATGACCTGTTTAGTATCCTTGTCGACTAATTAATTTGGTATATTAAGTTACTTTTCGTAATTTTATGGCTCGACAACATACAATTTTTTATAGCAAAGGAAAGATCTGGGCGTGAAGGGGCTAAAAATTATACAAAGAGTGCACGGGAGAGGGAAGAATACAAAGGAATACAAAGGAGGCAGGAAGGGAGGTGCATGTACTCACTCAACACTGTATCACATCAACTGGGTCTGCTACAAACCTGCAAATGAAAAGAGGAAATATCTTAATTGGGAACACTATGAATAACAACAATACAAATAATGATACAATAATGATGACAATAATAATACTCATAATGATAATGACAATAATAATAATGATTCGTAATAGCATATATCATCTCATCAACCACATAAATCTGAATATGCTACAAGTAGAAAAACAAACTAAGATAACCAAATTAATGAAAAAAAAACACTTAGATAATCAAATAAATGAAAAAAAACCAAGATAACCAAATAAATGAAAAAAACCCAAGATAAATGAAAAAACACTTAGATAAACCAAATAAATGAAAAAAACACGAAGATAACCAAATAAATGAAAAAACACTTAGATAAACAAATAAATGAAAAAACACGAAGATAACCAAATAAATGATAAAAACCACTTAGATAACCAAATAAATAAAAAAAACACGGATAACCAAATAAATAAAAAAAAAACATCAATTATCTGAACCTAGCAAAATAACCGTCAGAACATAGGAAAAGGAATGAATACTCCTTCTTGCCTTCATTAATGTGGGAAAAACTACGATCCCATCCCAGATAAGATCCCAGAAAATAAATAAACAAGAAAGAAAATGAAAACTAGCACCATTAAGAAAAAAAAAAAAGTTTAATTCGCGAAGGAGGAACCGAAGTCCGTTGCACTACATCCATTAAAATAATAATAATGACGATAACAATAACAATAAAAATCATCATCATTTAAATACCATCATTTAAACAAACATAATTTTAACTATCAAATAACCCCTTGAGACCCAGAACGTAATTTCCATTGTAATTTGGGTGCCATTAGACGATTTTTAGTGAATATAAGCAATAGTTTATAGATATGACCTGTTTAGTATCCTTGTTCACTAGTTAATTTGATATATTTTGCTACTCTTTCGTAATTTTATGGCTAACAACATACGATTTCATATAGCAAAGGAAAGATCTGGGCTTTAAAGGGTTAAACAAACATCTTTTAAACATCATTTAAACCATCAAATAAGAGGCTGGAAGTGCGCCGAGACCTGCAAGACGGGGCGACGGAGGGGAGTCGAGGACCCATTGATTACACAACTCACATAGAAAAAAAATCAATGATGCACAGAAATACCCGGCGAGAAATCGACGAACACATCTGACACCTGAAATTTAGAAGAACCGTACTATTCCATTCTTCTGGCATCAAATATCAGTCAGTGAGCAGCAAGGGGTCACCATTTTTCTCTCGTAAAAAAAACAAGAGTATATTAGCCTCGTTATAACTGGAGTTTCCTGAGGCGGCGGGTGGGCGGCAAAACGGGGCCAAGCAGTGATGGAGAGGGACCTTCACCTTTCATCTTCCCGTGGCGGCGGCGGCGGCGGTGAGGCAGTGGCGGGGACGAGGGAGGTGTCAGCGTTACTCAACACTATAAGGGCCTCATCCTTGTCGCCGCTGGCCAAGACGCGGCATAAGTTTGAGTCACGGGAAGGAGCGGAGAGTCGTATATACCAGTGGGTTGTATGGCTTCCCCCTACAGTATATAGTATATTGAGGTTAGAAAGCGATGTTACAGTAGTTCTATTTTTTTTTACCATCTAATAGTTTCTGTATTTCCATCTTCCTATGACTTACATTTCTTCAAGATCTCTCTCTCTCTCTCTCTCTCTCTCTCTCTCTCTCTCTCTCTCTCTCTATATATATATATATATATATATATATATATATATATATATATAGTATATATATATATATATATATATATATATATAGTTATATATATATATATATATATATATATTATATATATACGTGTATATAATATATATATATATATATATTACATTGAAGCCTATAGCGCCCGTAGGCTATTATGATTTTTTCCTCTAGGGCTCAAGTGGTTGGCCCTGCACATTCTGGAGGGTCGTGATAGTTGGCCCCTCCACCCGTTGGTGGCGCAGGCTGGATTTTTATAGTGACACCTGTGATGTTATAGGTGAAGGTCCGTTTTCTGTGATGGTCAACCCTCAATTTTAGGCTCATGATGCCACCTATTGTCCCTCCGCCACACTTGAAGTCGCAGTCGCAAGAACAGGTATGCATCATGTGGGTTTCTTCGGCCACTCGACGATGGATTTACAGTTGCTCCTTGGTGGGACTTGAACTCGGGATCTTATGCTCAACTCCCAAGCTCCTGTCGACCACGTTAAATTTGGCCGAAAGAGTTGCCCCCAGCAGGACTCGAACTCGGGACATCGAGCTCACCACTCCAAGACGTTAACCACTCGGCCACCACCTCCCCAAAGGGACTGACAACTATAAGCGGGCTTTTTGCCGTTGGCCAGTCCTTTGTTATGTAAACAAAAACAAAAAAACAAAAAACAAAAGTTCACGGTATAGTTTTAACCCTGTGCGAGCCATTTACAGCATGACACACAAGACTGAATGACTGTCCCTCTTGAAAATTTAATAAGGATGAATTACGTATAGTATAGCAGGTCAAGGGCACCGGGGGGAAGCTTAGCAGGTGACGGTCATAGGAAAATAAGGACAAAGGCGAATAAGTGTGACTCCATCATAATAGTGACAGCGGGGACATAGCATAATAGTGGTGACAGGGGGATGTGATGAAGTGACGGGTTGTATATGCTGGTTTAAGGTCGTAATAATATGGTTAAGTATGATAAAATACAACTGAAATTTAGTAGAACCGTACTATTCCCTTTTCCTGGCATCAAATATCAGTCAGTAAGCAGCAAGGGGTCAGGATTTTTCACCTCGTAATAAAAAACAGAGTATAGTAATAGTAGTAATAGAAGTAGTAGTAATAGACTCAAAGACAAGCATGAGAAGGAAAAGAGAAGCAAAGAGAAGCACACACACCGGCCCTGCGAGGTGGTGTGGGGTGTGAGGTGGTGTGACAAGGGTGTGTGAGGTGTGAGGTGGGTGACAAGGGGTGTGTGAGGGGTGAGGTGATGTGTCAATGGGTGTGTGTGAGTGGGGGTTGACAAGGGTGAGGTGCCGCTCAATGTTGGTTTCACGCGTCGGCCCCTGTTCCCGCCTCCTCACTATACAGTGTATACACCGTCCCGTTACGTCACGCCTCTATGCAGCAACAACAATGCCGATAATAACACTGGCCTCGTTATTTACTCTTATGACCCACTGCCACGTGTGTGTGTGTGTGTGTGTGTGTGTGTGTGTGTGTATGTCAGTGCCTTGCCTAATGGTCCCCTCCGCTATGATGAAGTGTCGTATCAGCGTCACATCTGCGTTACGGTCACACGCGCCTCGTTACCCCCTGACATAAGAACATAAGAACAAAAGAAAATAAGGAAGATACAAGAGGCCGTGAGACCTACACGAGGTAGTTCCTGTAAAACTACAGCCCACACAGGGACTCGAACCCTGGACCCTTAGGTTAAAAGCCTAATGCTCTACCGACTGAGCTATGAGGGCTCTACTATATTATTCCACGAAGTACTGTATTATTTTATTAATCTGTGTTTGCAGGTGTGGCTTTTTTCTGACCTGTGTGTGTGCGTGTGTGTGTGTGTGTTTTGTATTAACCCAAATTGTATATCCTTACTTAACTTACCACTACTACTACTACTACTACTACTACTACTACTACTACTACTACTACTACTACTACTACTACTACACCTGCCTGCACCACCAGTCTATACCTATGGGAGGCTACACATCTGTAACACACCATGGGAAGCCCTGCAACATACACTCACACACACACACGCACGTCAAGCCCCCCCCCTTCCCCCCCCCCACACACACACGTCAAGCCCCCCCCCCTCCTCCTCCCACACACACACACACACACACACGTCAAACCCCCCCCTCCTCCCACACACACACACACAGTAACACAGACTTCCCTTCCCACTCTCCTTAACACCTGTCTGTCATTAAGGAGTATTAGGAAGGCTGTTAACCCACCTGTGTCTCTATTTTTACACCTGTTCCCTCTCTCTCCCCTTCCCTTCCCCCACCACATGATAGTCAGACAGGTACGGTGACTACCTCGTTAATGGGGAGATGGGGAGGGAGATGTGATGTGAGGAGATGAGGAAGGAGGATGGGGAGGGAGATGTGATGTGCGGAGATGAGAGAGGAGGATGGGAGGGAGATGTGATGTGAGGAGATGAGAAGGGAGGATGGGGAGGGAGATGTGAGGTGAGGAGATGAGAGAGGAGGATGGGGAGGGAAGAATAGTTTCCCTGAATGTAGGGGAAAAAATATAACAACAACAAAATATCTGAAGTAAGGAAACGAATAAATTTAACCTAGCATAAATAACTGATCGTAATCTAATCTAACCTAAGCTAAACTTGACTTGATCTAACATGAACCTAACTAACCCAACCTAGTCTATAATTTTTTAATAGTTTCCCTGAATATTCGAGAAAAAAGTAATAGGGTAACAAAAGATCTGAAATGAGGTAAGAGAATAACTTGACCTAACATAAACTAACCGATCGTAAGCTAATCTAACCTAAGCTAAACCTAAGTATACCAATTAACCTAACCTATCATTTTACTCCGTTACTTTGTCCTTGATGCTTTCTTCCCTATTACCGAGGAGATGAGAGTATAGAGAGGAGAGTTAGGAGTAGTAGTAGTAGTAGTAGTAGTAGTAGTAGTAGTAGTAGTAGTAGTAGTAGTAGTAGTCGTAGTCGTAGTATAGTAGTAGTAGTAGTAGTGTAGTAGTAGTATAGTATAGTAGTAGAGTAGTATAGTAGTAGTAGTAGTAGTCTAGTAAGTAGTAGTAGTAGTAGTATAGTAGTAGGAGGATTGACTAGGATTACATAGGAATAATAGACACCAGGAGACCTATGGTCCATGACGAGGTATCTGCTGAACTAATACTACTAACTATCAACTACTTGTAAGAAAACAGTTGGGAAAAGGATACCATGTCCTTAAAAGAAGATAGGAACACGGAAGTTTCATAGTGCAGAAAAATAGGGTATGAAATATACTAACTACAACTACCACTACCACTACAACTAATCGATCCGGGGGACTAGATACGAATTCGCACTATCAATACCCATTTACTTTACAGTGCGCGTCAAGTCTGTTTTTAAATGTAGTTATTGTGCTGGCTTCGACAACATTTGCTGGTAACTTGTTCCATCGATCAACGACTCTCACATTGAAATAATTTTTACGGAGATCAGTGATGCAACGTTGACCGTTTAGTTTTAAACCATTATTTCTTGTTGTCACTTGAGTTGAAAGTTCGAATAGGTTCTCTTGATTAATGACATCAAATCCTTTTAGGATCTTAAAGGTTTCTATCAAGAGGAGGAGGAGGAGGAGGAGGAGGAGGAGTCGTAGTAGTAGTCGTAGTAGTCGTAGTAGTAGTAGTAGTAGTAGTAGTAGTAGTAGTAGTAGTAGTAGTAGTAGTAGTAGCAGTAGTAGTAGTAGTAGTAGTAGTAGTAGTAGTAGGAGGAGGAGGAGGAGGAGGAGGAGGAGGAGGAGGATTACATAGGATTACATAGGAATAACAGACACCAGGAGACCTATTGGTCCATGACGAGGGTATCTGCTGAACTACATACTACTATCAACTACTTGTAAGAAAACAGTTGGAAAAGGATACCATGTCCTTAAAAGAAGATAGGAACACGGAAGTTTCATAGTGCAGAAAAATAGGGTATGAAATATACTAACTACAACTACCACTACCACTACAACTAATCGATCCGGGGGATTAAATATGAATTCGCAGGGCACTATCAATACCCATTTACTTTACAGTGCGCGTCAAGTCTGTTTTTAAATGTAGTTATTGTGCTGGCTTCGACAACATTTGTTGGTAATTTGTTCCATCGATCAACGACTCTCACATTGAAATATTTTTTACGGAGATCAGTGATGCAACGTTGACCGTTTAGTTTTAAACCATTATTTCTTGTTGTCACTTGAGTTGAAAGCTCGAATGGAGGAGGAGGAGGAGGAGGAGGAGGAGGAGGAGGAGGAGGAGGAGGAGGAGAGAGGAGTAGTAGTAGTAGTAGTAGTAGTAGTAGTAGTAAAGAACACCTTCATACCAGCGTTACTGAGATCTCCCGTCCTGGGAAATGACGCGAGGGCGTTGCTCGAACTCCCTCCAAGACTAGGCGGGATGGGAATCACCTCTCCTGAGAAGGTGGCTGAGGTGGAGAACCTCAACTCCATCAACCTTACCAGGTTCCTCACGGATATGATCATCGCTCAGGACGCACAAGGTGAAATCGACCAAAGTGTGATCGCTGAGCAAAAGAAACGATTCTCACGAGACAGGCAGCAAGGGCAGAAGACCAGCCTTGAACACCTTTCGACCATCCTGCCTCCAGACACCGTGAGAAAAATCCACATCGCACAGGAGACGGGAGCGTCCAACTGGCTAACATCACTACCAATCAGAGCAAAGGGCTTCAACCTCAACAAACAAGAATTTGTCGATGCCGTTGCTCTGAGGTACGGCTGGCCAGTGGAAGGACTCCCCAACACCTGTGTGTGTGGATCCCCCAACAACGTAGACCACACCATGACGTGCAAAAAGGGGGGATTCGTGTGTATCAGGCACGACGAGGTGAGGGACCTGACAGCCAGCATGCTCAGGGAGGTGTGCCAAGAAGTCTCCACCGAGCCAACCCTTCTGCCTCTAGATGGGGAACTCCTGCGGTACAGGACAGCCAATACTGCCCCTGAGGCTCGCGTGGACATCTGTGCTCGGGGATTCTGGACCAGAGGGCAGCGGACCTATTTGGACATCCGGATCTTCGACCCGATGGCCGCCTCCCATCGTGAGCTCTCCCTCGAGGCTGTCCACCACAGGAACGAGCTG
>JACEEZ010007182.1:232500-237500 GCA_016584305.1 Chionoecetes opilio
GTACAATCTATGACACACTGATGACGTGCACGGTTATAACGCACGTACAATCTATGACACACTGATGACGTGCACGGTTATAACGCACGTACAATCTATGACACACTGATAACGTGCACGGTTATAACGCACGTACAATCTATGACACACTGATGACGTGCACGGTTATAATGCACGTACAAGCTATGACACATTGATGACGTGCACGGTTATAATGCACGTACAATCTATGACACACTGATGACGTGCACGGTTATAATGCACGTACAATCTATGACACACTGATGACGTGCACGGTTATAACGCACGTACAATCTATGACACACTGATGACGTGCACGGTTATAACGCACGTACAATCTATGACACACTGATGACGTGCACGGTTATAACGCACGTACAATCTATGACACACTGATGACGTGCACGGTTATAACGCACGAACAATCTATGACACACTGATGACTGCACGGTTATAATGCACGTACAATCTATGACACACTGATGACGTGCACGGTTATAACGCACGTACAATCTATGACACACTGATTACGTGCACCTTTATAACGCACGTACAATCTATGACACTCTGATTACGTGCACGGTTATAATGTACGTACAATCTATGGCACACTGATTACGTGCACGGTTATAACGCACGTACAATCTATGACACACTGATTACGTGCACGGTTATAAGGCACGTACAATCTATGACACACTGATTACGTGCACGGTTATAACGCACGTACAATCTATGACACACTGATTACGTGCACGGTTATAATGCACGTACAATCTATGACACATTGATTACGTGCACGGTTATAACGCACGTACAATCTATGACACACTGATTACGTGCACGGTTATAATGCACGTACAATCTATGACACACTGATGACGTGCACGGTCATAACGCACGTACAATCTATGACACACTGATGACGTGCACGGTTATAACGCACATACAATCTATGACACACTGATGACGTGCACGGTTATAACGCACGTACAATCTATGACACACTGATTACGTTCACGGTTATAATGCACGTACAATCTATGACACACTGATTACGTGCACGGTTATAATGCACGTACAATCTATGACACACTGATGACGTGCACGGTTATAACGCACGTACAATCTATGACACACTGATGACGTGCACGGTTATAAGGCACGTACAATCTATGACACACTGATTACGTGCACGGTTATAATGCACGTACAATCTATGACACACTGATTACGTGCACGGTTATAATGCACGTACAATCTATGACACACTGATGACGTGCACGGTTATAACGCACGTACAATCTATGACACACTGATGACGTGCCCGATTATAACGCACGTACAATCTATGACACACTGATGACGTGCACGGTTATAATGCACGTACAATCTATGACACACTGATGACGTGCACGGTTATAATGCACGTACAATCTATGACACACTGATGACGTGCACGGTTATAACGCACGTACAATCTATGACACACTGATTACGTGCACGGTTATAACGCACGTACAATCTATGACACACTGATGACGTGTACGGTTATAACGCACGTACAATCTATGACACACTGATGACGTGCACGGTTATAACGCACGTACAATCTATGACACACTGATGACGTGCACGGTTATAATGCACGTACAATCTATGACACACTGATTACGTGCACGGTTATAACGCACGTATAATCTATGACACACTGATGACGTGCACGGTTATAACGCACGTACAATCTATGACACACTGATGACGTGCACGGTTATAATGCACGTACAATCTATGACACACTGATGACGTGCACGGTTATAATGCACGTACAATCTATGACACACTGATGACGTGCACGGTTATAACGCACGTACAATCTATGACACACTGATGACGTGCACGGTTATAATGCACGTACAATCTATGACACACTGATGACGTGCACGGTTATAATGCACGTACAATCTATGACACACTGATGACGTGCACGGTTATAATGCACGTACAATCTATGACACACTGATGACGTGCACGGTTATAATGCACGTACAATCAATGACACACTGATTACGTGCACGGTTATAACGCACGTACAATCTATGTCACGCTGATTACATGCACGGTTATAACGCACGTACAATCTATGACACACTGATTACGTGCACGGTTATAACGCACGTACAAGCTATGACACGCTGATTACGTGCACGGTTATAACGCACGTACAATCTATGACACACTGATTACGTGCACGGTTATAATGCACGTACAATCTATGACACACTGATTACGTGCACGGTTATAATGCACGTACAATCTATGACACTCTGATTACGTGCACGGTTATAATGCACGTACAATCTATGACACTCTGATTACGTGCACGGTTATAATGCACGTACAATCTATGACACTCTGATTACGTGCACGGTTATAATGCACGTACAATCTACGACACACTGATGCGGTGATTCACGTAATGTACCACAAGTAACTATGCAGTATGAGCAATTTGTGAGATTCGTGCATTGTGACCCACCCTTCGTCCGTTTTGAACATAATAGTGCTTATTTATGTTAGGGTGGTAATTAATATGCTGATGGGTAATTATAGAAGAAAATAGATATACAGAGTGAAAAAATGGAAGGATTATGCTAAATATTATATAGTTTCTTACGTTTTGTAGTTAATTTTAGTCAGAAAGGGAATGTACGTGTATATAGTGTGTGTTTAAAATACCTTAAGAAAATTTACGATATTTTAAATTCTTCGAGTTCCCTGAGCCTTCACCTTGAACTTCCCCCCCCCCCCCCGCCCTGACTGTGATTGGGGGGTGCTGCGTGATGGACAACCCCCTCCATCCCCTCATGCACCGCGGAAGGCGAGGGGTGAGAAAAGGCTGTTGAGTGACATGACACACGCGTGAAAATGCTGTATACGTCGCAGGAACACGCACACACGCACGCACAGGGAAGACATATACAAATTTGGCACGTAATAACTGTATAATATGATAATAATACGTAATATTTGGGACGTAATAACTGTATATAATATATAATAACCACAGGAGGACATGGAAATATTCTAAACACGACAAGATGTTTGAAGTATATTGAAGTACAGTTTTCTTGATCGGTGTATTAATGTGTGGAATAACCTTGACAATGTATATAATAGTAAAAAAAGCTCAGAGTAGTTATTCTAGTGTTTAAAGTAACGATTGACCATAAGAGATATATAGACGAGACCCTATAATACGGCTTTGACTCATTTCCCGTCAATCACAACAAGGCGAAAACTCACACGGCCAGCAATGCACACAGCCTCATCCTCACAAATACCCTGTACATTTATACCCTGTAGGAGCTTCGCAACATCCAAAAACGTGCCCTAGCGAACTATACTGGGTAAATTTCCAAATGAACACCGAACTTCCTTTGGTGGACGAAACAATTTTTTTCTGGTGAGTTTTGATGTGTTTTGAAATAATCTGCTAACCGTTTCTTTCGCAAATCACTTTTTTTTTTGTGATTTGCAACAAAAATGACAAAAAAAAAACAAATTGAACCTAACCGAAGCTATACCTTTTATCCCCAAACACCAACACTAATTATTGTACTACCAAAAAAATAAAGCTTTGAAGAAGAGACACAAACAAAAATAAAGCTTTGAAGAAGAGACGCAAACAAAAATAAAGCTTTGAAGAAGAGACGCAAACAAAAATAAAAGCTCTGAAGAAGAGACGCAAACAAAAATAAAGCTTTGAAGAAGAGACGCAAACAAAAATAAAGCTTTGAAGAGACGCAAACAAAAATAAAGCTTTGAAGAAGAGACGCAAACAAAAATAAAAGCTTTGAAGAAGAGACGCAAACAAAAATAAAAGCTTTGAAGAAGAGACGCAAACAAAAATAAAAGCTTTGAAGAAGAGACGCAAACAAAAATAAAAGCTTTGAAGAAAAGACGCAAACAAAAAAACCTCACAAGATGTCATAAAAAGGTGGTTGGGACGTGACTTGAGGCCTTACCCTGCGGGGCTTCACGGGCCTTGAGGTTACGTGGGACAGTCTTCTTCGGGAAAATCCATGTCTCTTGCCCCCTTTGAATATACATGAATACCTTTAAGAATACACTCATTTATCTGTTTCTTTTCTTTTTCCTTTTTTTTGTAATTTTGCTAGCTGAATCCAGTTATCATTATCATCATTACCATCCAGAGCAATGAAACGGACTGTTGCTAATTCACACACGTATAAAATAGCATTAAACCTAATATAAATGGTGAAGGAAGTAGGGTGTTTGACAATTAAATGGCTAAATAAGGCTGCACTGATCGTCTCGTTTACCTCTCGACTCATATCCCTCGCGCAGATGATCGCACAAGTCCACATAAAATCATACTCCCCTTTCACTGACCTTAAAAGTATATGCTGAATCCCTTCGCACCCAGATCTTTCCTTTGCTATAAAAAATCGTATGTTGTCAATTACGAAAAGTAACTGAATATACCAAATTAGTTAGTCGACAAGGATACAAAACAAGTCATATCTACATATAAAAACATTGCTTATATTCACTAAAAATCGTCTAATGGTAGCTAAATTACAATGGAAATTACGTTCTGGTTCTCAAGGGGTCAATGATAATATATATATATATATATATATTAATATATATATATATATATTATATATATATATATATATATATATATATATATATATATATGTATGTATATAGTTATATATATATATATATATATATATATATATATATATATATATATATATATATATATATATATATATATATATATATACACACACACACGACTCACGACTTTCACGATATGAAAGTTAATAGTGTTGAAGGTCATTATATAACTACCGGAGCCCCGCATTTCACCATTACATATACCCAATCACGGCACGCATCCTTGAACAATTTTCCTCTCCTCCAAAACAACTTCCACCTATAAG
>JACEEZ010007182.1:242500-245000 GCA_016584305.1 Chionoecetes opilio
CCACCAAGCGCATGATTAATACATGAAACGATACGGGAAAAAATAGAAATATATTAAAACACACAAAAATCCCCCTAATTTTGTTGTAAAAAAAAATTATCATCCCCTTAAATTTGGTGTAAAAATAGAATAATCAATAAGTAAAGTACAAATAGATGTGTGTTTGTGTTTGGATCCTATCTAGACAATTCGAACGTGCGTATATACCAAAAGCGAGGTTATTGACGATACAAATTGCCACCTCGTCATAAGAACATAAGAACATAAGAAAAAGGAAGCTACAAGACGCCATGAGACCTACACGAGGTAGTTCCTGTTACTTAACACTACCTACATCCACCTTTCATCCCCATCCATGAATTTATCTAGCCTCCTTTTAAAACTCTCTAATGGCTCCGTACTAACTACCTGTCTACTGAGTCCATTCCAATCATTTACCACCCTATTCGTGAACCTGTTTTTCCCTATTTTTTTTTTAAATCTACGCTTTTCCAGCTTGAATCCGTTGTTATTGACGATACAAATTGCCACCACGCCAGAATGAGAGAATGAGCTCAACTTACTCAAGCAGTGAATGGGGATCGAACGCAGGGACGCAGCACTGGCAGAGAGGCAAGGGAGCAGGAAGGATGCGAGGCGAGGAAATGGAGAGGTGAAGCAACGCAACAGATGTAGGTTATTGGGAATATGAAAGGCATATATATTGTTTGCGTTTCATGAAGCCTTGCATGACTTAAAGGAGATGACACGCTTTGTTATGTGAGGAGCACTGCGTTTCTTGCTATGAGTACGTATTGCAAGTTGTATTGCATTATAAATTGAGTGTTGCAAGAAAAAGAATAGGAGTAGAGTACGTATTGCAAGTTATATTGCTTTATACATCGAGTGTTGAGAGAATAAAAATAGTGTTGTTAGCGTTTTATATCCCAAATAATAGTAATGATAGAAGTGATATAGGTAAGTAAAAGAAAAAATATATATAGTACATAACAAAATTGAGTGTCGAGAGAATAAAAATAGTGTTGTTGGGTTTTTTCATCACAAATAATAGTAATGATTGAAGTGATAAAGTGATATAGATAAGTAAAAGAAAAAAAATTATACATAACAATAACATTATAGAAGGAAGGCTTAAGTAATGATAAGTAGTTAGGAGTTAAGTAATGATAAGTAGTTAGGAGTTAAGTAATGATAAGTAGTTAGGAGTTAAGTAATGATAGTAGTAATAGAGATGAAAATGAGGAAAAAATACGTAACAGTGACAGTATGGAAGGAAGGCTTGTGGGTAATGTTGCAAATTAATACTGTTATGATGCTGAAAAAGAGAAAAACGAAGGAAATAGGAAAAACAAGTAAAGTAATGGAAATTAATACGGCCGGGATGGTAAACATTTTCTTCTTTTCTTTTACATCTCAAAGGACTGGCCAAGGGAAATTAAAAAAATGTAAGGTAGAGCTAGAGGGGAAAACTGACCCATTCCTGCCATCTATAGCTGACTAGATGAACATTCTGAACCTTACTGAGCCGTGGTTACTTATTTCTTGCTGTTGATTTTTTTTATTTGCTTCTACAATGTATCTTTCTCTTTCTCTTTCTTTCTCTCTTTTTTCTGCCTTTGTCTCTCTTATTGTCTTCTTTCTTGTGTCCTTTTCTATCTTTCTCTCTATCTCTCTTTCTCTCTTTCTTTGTCTCTCTTATTGTCTTTCTTTATTGTGTCCTTTTTTATCTTCCTCTCTTTCTCTCTTTTTTTCTGTCTTTGTCTCTCTTATTGTCTTCTTTCTTGTGTTCTTTTCTATCTTTCTCTCTATCTCTCTTTCTTTGTCTCTCTTATTGTCTTTCTTTATTGTGTCCTTTCTATCTTCCTCTCTTTTTCTTTTTTTTGTCTTTCTTTCTCTATTATTATCTTTCTTTATTGTGTCCATTTTTATCTTCCTCTCTTTCTCTCTTTTTTCTGTCTTTCTTTCTCTCTTATTGTCTTTCTTTCTTGTGTCTTTTCTATCTTCCTCTCTTTCTCTCTTTTCTCTCTTTTTCAACTCACAATAGTCAAAGTATACAATGTCTTAATTTTATTGATTAGGTAAATAGGACTAAATAAGGACTCATAAAGTTCGTCACTTTATCTGTACTCTACACTGAATATACGTAACTCATAGCAGTGCATTTTTAAGCAAATCTTACTGGGCGACATTCTTTGGATATCCAGAAAGGTAAAGGCCTATCTGTTAAAATATAGTTTTTTGGATACATCAACTTAACCCTTTTGTATGTTGTGTATAAATAAAGATCATATGCCGTAATAAGAATGCACTTCTGGATCTAACACACACAGATAAGATGAACCATTGTACCCAGGAAGGATTTTATGAACAAATATCTTGTCGGCCATGCAGTAGCTTAAAATTGTTCTTACTGGGCGACAGTTTTCCATCATGAGAGACATTTTGATCGCCCAGTTGTGATGTTAAAAAATGCACTGACTCATAGAACATATATCAAATT
>JACEEZ010007182.1:252500-257500 GCA_016584305.1 Chionoecetes opilio
ATGTTTTCTTTTGCTGTGATGTTCCTCTGCACAGACTAACATGAATACGACACGAACCCCGTCCATGTGAATGTCTATGTATATATATATATATATATATATATATATTATATATAAAAATAATAATAATAATAAAATATAAATATAAAAATAATAGATAATAAAAAAAGGAACAAAAAAAAGTCTAGATATCTAGCGTTTAAAAATATATATAAAAGTGCTGCTAGTGCATTGGATAAACATGTTCTCAAATACTGTCATAGTTTGTGTGTTCTCTCGACGCATCAAACACATTCGGTACATTTTAGTAGAGTTTTAGGGACTGTGTGTGTGCCTGTGTGTGACTGTGTGTGTGTGTGTGTGTGTGTGTGTGTGTGTGTGTGTGTTGTGTGTGTGTGTGTGTAGTGTGTTATGACTGTGTGTGTGTGTGTGTGTGTGTGTGTGTGTGTGATGTGTGTGGTGTAGTGGTGTGTGTGTGTGTGTGACTGTGTGTACTGGTGTGTGTGTGTGTGTGTGTGTGTCTGTGTGGTGTGTGTGTGTGTGTGTTGTGTGTGTGTGTGTGTGGCTGTGTGCGTGTGTGTGACTGTGTGTGTTGTGTGTGTGTGTGTGTGACTGTGCGTGTGTGTGACGTGTGTGTGATGTGTGTGTATGTGACTGTGTGTGTGTGTGTGTGACGTTGTGTGTGTGTGTGTGTGTGTGTGTGTGTGTGTGTGTGTGTGTGTGTGTGTGTGTGTGTGTGTGTGTGTGTGTGTGTGTGTGTGTGTGTGTTTGCGTGCGTGTGTGTGAACTGATGAAAAAAAATGTCCATCCACCTCTGTACAAAAACAAATAATTAGGGTAGCAATAAAGCCATCCCTTCAGGGTACGCACGTAATTTCCAGCACGGGGGAGAGAGTGAGGGGAGAGTGAGGGTAGAGGGGCGCGGGGTCATCAATTATCTACTCGTGACCCTACCGAATGCTGCAGGCTACCTCGACCCTCGCGACCCTCAGGCGGGGGGGGGGGGGGGGCACAGAGGGAGGGGGGCACAAAGAGAGGGGGGGCACGGAGGGAGGGGGGCACGGAGGGAGGGGGGCGCACAGAGGTAGAGGGGCACAAAGTGAGGGGGGCACGTATGGGGCGCACAGAGGGGGCGCACGTAGGGGGCGCACAGAGGGGCGCACGGAGGGGCACAGAGGGGGCGCACGGAGGGGGCGCACAGAGGGGGGGAAGGGGGGAGAAAAGTCACCTCACCGCTGACCTTTTGCTACGAGTGGTTGGTAATAAAGGATCTAAAAAAAAATACACTAAAAATCTCTATTAACACTCCATAAAAACGCACAGTGAGGGGAGGGGTGCGCACAGAGGGGGGAGGGGTGCGCACAGAGGGGGGAGGGGGTGGGGGAAAGCCACTTCACCGCTGGCCTTTATCTACGAGTGGTCGGTGATAAAGGATCTAAGCCCATCAAACGTCGTGTTACATAATACTGACGCGAAAACTACTCATGTATTCCCTGTCTATCTCTTTATGTCATTATCACTATTATCATTATTATCAGTTTTTTTGCTATCATGGTAGTCTAATCTAAGAAGAATATAAGCCCATCAAACGCCGTGTCACATAATACTGACGCGAAAACTACTCATGTATTCTGTCTGTCTCTCTCTTTGTCATTATCACTATTATCTTTATTATCAGTTTTGTTATCGTGGTAGTCTAATCTAAGAAGAATATAAGCCCATCAAACGCCGTGTCACATAATACTGACGCGAAAACTACTCATGTATTGTCTCTCTCTTTATGCCAGTATCACTATTATCATCGTTTTTGTTATCGTGGTAGTCTAATCTAAGAAGAATATAAGCCCATCAAACGCCGTGTCACATAATACTGACGCGAAAACTACTCATGTATTGTCTCTCTCTTTATGCCAGTATCACTATTATCATCGTTTTTGTTATCGTGGTAGTTATTCTTATCGTCATTTAACACGTAAGACGCCATAACAGCGCACGTAAGATGCCATAACAGGCACGCTAGTTGCGTATAAAGGGTATAGGAGGAACAAGGACACGTGCTAACCCCCCTCCCGTCCCCCCGTCCCAACATCCCGGGAGGACTCAGGCAATACAGGATAGATAAAGAGATCATTCCCGCCACCTGCGCCCGGCTAGAGTGGCACTGTGGCAGTACACACGGGCAGGTGCGGCGGCTTCGCTAGGCAACCCGTACGTCATCAACACCCCACGGTCACTACTTAACTACTACTATACTACTACTAATACTATTATACTACTACTACTACTACTACTACTACTACTACTACTATACTATTACTACTACTACTACTACTACTACTACTACTCAACTACTACTACTACTACTACTACTACTGCTACTACTACTACTCAACTACTACTACTCAACTACTACTATTACTACTACTCAACTACTATTACTGCTACTACTACTACTCAACTACTACTACTCAACTACTACTACTACTACTACTACTACTCAACTACTACTACTGCTACTACTACTACTACTACTACTACTATTACTACTACTACTACTCAACTACTACTACTACTACTACTACTACTACTACTACTACTCAACTACTACTACTACTACTACTACTACTACTACTACTACTATTACTACTACTACTATTACTACTACTACTATTACTACTACTACTACTACTACTACTACTACTACTCAACTACTACTCAACTACTACTACTACTATTACTACTACTACTCAACTACTACTACTACTACTACTACTACTACTACTACTACTATTACTACTACTACTATTACTACTACTCAACTACTACTACTACTACTACTAAACGATGCCTGCCTCTAGATCACCGTTGTTAAGATAGACAGAGAAATAAGACTATGATAACTATATGACTAGAAGGATATAAGGAAGGGAGAAAGAAGAGAGAAGAGAGGAAAAGGGAATGAAAGAAATATGTCTCCGTGCTTCTATATCGCTATTGTAAAGAAAGTCAAAGGAAGACAGATAGATATATGGATAGGAGGATATAACGCAGGTAGAATATATAAAAACAATGGAAAAGTGAAAGAAATATAGCATAATAAGTATAAAAAAACAATGGAAAAAAGAAAGAAAGAAAGAAAGAAAGAAAGCATAATAGAGTATAAAAAAACAATGGAAATATGAAAGAAAGAAAGAAAGCATAATAGGGTATAACAAAAACAATGGAAAAAAGAAAGAAATATAGCATAATAGAGTATAAAAAAAACAATGGAAATATTAAACAAAGAAAGAAATATAACATAAGAGTATAAAAAAACAATGGAAATATTAAAGAAAGAAATATAACATAATAGAGTATAACAAAAACAATGGAAAACAGAAAGAAAGAAAGCATAATAGAGTATTAAAAAAACAATGGAAATATGAAAGAAAGAAATATAACATAAGAGTATAACAAAAACAATAGAAAAAAGAAAGAAAGAAAGCATAATAGAGTATAAAAAAAACAATGGAAAAATGAAAGAAAGAAATATAGCATAATAACGACAAAGATTATCGGAAATAAAATCAACTCAAATATAACTTTCCGGTGGGCGAATGACACCTCACGAAGCAATACAACCGCCTGGCGTGTATCCAAGGAACATATAAGAGTTCTATCTAACTATGACTATCTACAACTATCTATCTCTTCTATCTTCCTTGACGATTGAGACCTCACCAAACAATACTATAAAACAATACTATGATACTTTATACCGCCTTGCGTGTATATATCGCCCTGCACTGGGAGGCACAGGCCGGTTGGGACCTCGCCACCGGGTGACCCTACACGCCCCCTTCCCCGCCAGGCCAGGCAGGGTCAACGTCCACACCTTAACTTAACAGGAACAGGACCTAGTGTTATAACATTTCTGTTCTAACATTCGCCTGTGAGTCATTCATCACGTGTTATGCAAGCTATTACGCGTTACTTTTCTTGTTTGTAATTAAACTAACACGAGAGCATCACTGGCAGCTAACCTACGTCACACCGCCGCTGACGTACAATGTCCTTTGACGGCTGTAGCGATAACAGTATGCCTGACATGAGACTTCAGGCATGACAAGGGACAACAAGGGCATGTCTACTTACAAGAGCCATCGTGATGGTCTTGCGTGACGCCCTTGGTACGTGAAACCAGGCTGGTGCAGAGCGCAGAGTTGTGTGGCCGGCAGCGGCTGAGGGTACACTGCCGCTGCCATTGATCTGCTGCCGTCGCCGCTCTAGAAAACGGGATCTTGCTTCAGGGGGGACGCAGCACACCACCACTCAGCTATATAAAAGCGGGGGCACTCCAAAGTCGGGTCGGGTGCACTCCAACTTTTTTTCACCATAAGAACAAAAGAAAATAAGGAAGCTACAAGAGGCTGGATGACCTACACGTGGTAGTTCCTGTTACTTAATACTACCTCCATCCACCTTTCATCCTCATCCATGAAATTGTCTAGCCTCCTTTTAACCCCTTGAAGCTCAAAACGTAATTTCCATTGTAATTTGGGTACCATTAGACGCTTTTTAGTGACTATAAGCAATATTTTATGTCCACTAGCTAATTTGGTATATTCAGTTACTTTTCGTAATTCTATGGCTAACAGACAGTTTTATATAGCAAAGGAAATATCTGGGTATGAAGAGGTTAAAGCTCCCTAATGACTCCGCACTAACTACCTGACGACTGAGTCCATTCCAATCATTTACCACCCTATTTGTGAACCAGTTTTTCCCTATTTCTTTTTTTAATCTATGCGGACAACAGAATATACCATGGGGACAGCGTGTGCCGATTGTCGTCATGAACCATAGTTAGTCAATAAATGGATGGATGATTCAATTCCTGTTTTTGGAATGAGTTCTGACACCTAAACGCTAATTATGCCTCAGCAGAATGGCTCCTCACTAATAAGCAGTACATTTGTATGACTGTAACAGCGCCAGTTAACAGCAGCAGCAGCAGCAGT
>JACEEZ010007182.1:260000-345000 GCA_016584305.1 Chionoecetes opilio
CCCATTTTCATGTCCTTGAAAGTCTACTTGTGGCGAAGAGTCATGATCCTCATCACACACGTTTGTCGCTCCATTGTTCACCACCAGTTCATATATATTTGCCATGTCACCGGCATTTCTAAAAGTACAAACGTTACACATTCCAAGATCAAAGTACCTACAGTTTGAGATTCTCTGCACTCCAAGCTATGGAATAATAGAGAACCCTGTGGTGATCATCTATTGTATTTGTATTTATATAAGCAGATCCTTAGTAGTGTTAGCATTAATAACCCTTTAACACAGATTTTTCCTTTGCTATAAAAAAATTTGTATGTTGTTAGCCATAAAATTAAGAAAAGTAACTTAATATACCAAATTAGTTAGTCGACATGGATACTAAACAGGTCATATCTATAAAATATTACTTATATTCACTAAAAATTGTTTAATGGTACCCAAATTACAATGGAAATTACGTTGTGGGTCTCAAGGGGTTAAATACCATTTCATTATTTATTTTTCGAACTATTGTTATAATTGAAGTAATCATGACTTGGGTGTTTGCACTTCTTTTCCTATAAACTATCCCCACCCCACCTCCATCATGCCAACAGCCTGCACCTCCACTTCAGTCACAAGCATAACAAGAAATAATTTTAGACCTCTGGTATTCACACTTCCATGCCTCACTTGCCTATGTCACTGTCAGAACTATTATGCTATCCACGAGTGCCTTCTTTAATTACTTACTCACTGATTTACATGACCCACTGATTTTACTCACTTATTTACTTCCTTACTCACTGTCCTTCCTCTCATCAGGCAACCCAAAGTGGCAATTCTTCCCAATATTCTAGGATTTTCTCTCTTATATCCCCTTCCATACTCCTATGTTTGCACAAGATGGAGCCTGACTAAAATTAATTTACCCCCTTAATTAACTGTTTATGCAACATTGCTTCTGAATCTCAACTCAAATTATATATTGATCTGCAAATCTAATTACTTCGCTCTCTTTTTATCAAATATCATCACTTTAATTTTGCCCACAATAACTTTCAGGTTTCTTCTCACACATACAATATTAAACCCTACCATTTTTTTTTTTTTTTTTTACTCTACTATAGTTGTACGTACAGTGTCATCTGTAAACAGCATGGTATTCAGCTTCCACTTTGTCTTATCTATACTCATCTCTACACCATCATTTCTGACTTAAGTTTTATTTATCTGTCCAATCCATCCATAACATAAACAGATTCAACAGACATGGTGACATCACACACCTCACCTCACCTCACACCTGCTTTGATCTTGAAACATTCGTCCATCTCTCCCTTAACCCCTTGAGGCTCATAACGTAATTTTCATTTTAATATAACCACCATTAGACGATTTAAATGAACATAAGCAATATTTTATAGATATGACCTGTTTAGTATCCTTTTCCACTAGCTAATTTGGTATATTAAGTAACTTTTTTCGTAATTTTATGGCTAACAACAGACAATTTCATATAGCAAAGGAAAGATCTGGGCGTTAAGGGGTTAACCCCTTCACGCCCAGATCTTTTCCTTGCTATACAAAATTGTCTGTCGTTAGCCATAAAATTACGACAAGTGACTGAATATACCAAATTAGCTAGTGGACAAGGATACTAAACAGGTCATATCTATAAATTATTGCTTATATTCACTAAAAAACGTCTAATGGTAACCAAATTACATTGGAAATTACGTTCTGGGCCTCAAGGGGTTAAAGATCTACACAACATTTTCCATCTCTAAACCCTCCTTGCTCCTCAGTAATCTTGCCAGAGGTTTAAGATTCAAGCACTGAAAATGGGTCACCTGGGGAGTGGATATGGTGGGCACAGAATGAGTGGTGAGAGTAATGAGAAAGTACATGGAAGATTTGGTATGACTATAGTCTATTTTTTTTAACGAGGCAAAAATTCCATTCTATAATAAGGTCTCATGCTTAAAACGATGCCTATGTTTACCTAATGATACGGTTAACTATGATAAAATACAACTGAAATTAAGAAAAACCGTATTATTCCCTTCTCCTGGAATCAAATATCAGTCGGTAAACAGCAAGGGGTCAGGATTTTTCATTTTGTTAAAAAAACCCAGAGTATAGAAAGGAGAGGGAGTGACCTGTGGAGTGGTGGAAATAGTGAAGAGAACCACTCCGAGATGGTTTGAACAACTGGAGAGGAAGGAGGAGGGATGACCAGAAGATATATAATAAATTGAGTATAACAGAGGCTGGTAGTGTGAAAGGACAATCCTGTTAAATGGAGAGCATATGAGTTAGAGTGCTAGAGTCTGTGAGTGAGAGGGGATGTACCGTCAATAACACTATAGTCGCCACTGCACTAATATCGCCAGGCAAATTTTACAGGCGAATATTACAGATTTTAGCATCACTACAGACTTGTTGTATGTGCCACTGGAGACACGTACATAATATAAACTACTGTGCATGCCTCTTTAGTGGCACATAAGTCTGTAGTGATGCTAAAATATGTAAGATATAGCACCTGACGACATTAGTGCAGTGACGACTATAGTGTTATTGACGGTAAGTGAGAAGACTGAAATAATTGAGAATAGGGTGTGTGGATAGGCACAAATGGAGACTTTCCGGCCATGGCCACCCCCTTGATGGAATTCTAATGAACAGGCGCCAGTGTAGACGAGAGTACACAAGAGAAGAAAGGAGAAACAAATACTTCAGATTACAGTATATGTATTTTGAAAGTACATTTTCATATTCATCGTAACAAATATTATTTGTATTCTATAAGTTTGGTGAAAAAATATTTCTTGTGCAATTCATGTGAAGTTCATAAAATTCATATGCATTTCATACTGAAGTACTTACACAGATATTAGTAGCTGAAGTCTTAACCCGTTGAGCCCCGCCAAAATTGTATCATTTTGTAATGCCCAGACCCGTCAATTTTTTTTTTTTTTTTTTCTCCCGGAAATCAGTTAAACTCACATAGTTGTAACACGTAAACCCCAAAAACACTCATCTTAGCCATTTAGTGGTCAATACGGGAGGTGGTCACATTCTGACTCACCATGTGTTTTAACTTTAACTTTTTAACTTTTAATGTGTACTTTAAAAGGAATCTGGATAAATTCATGGATGGGGAAGAGAGGTGGATGTAGGTAGTGTTAAGTAACAGGAACTACCTCGTGTAGGTCTCGCAGCCTCTTGTAGCTTCCTTATTTTCTTATGTTCTTATGTGTGAGAATATTGAAACGCTATAACCCTTACGTACGGAGACACAAGGTTGAAAAGTTGCGACGGCTGAGAGGCGTCAGCGGGGCTGCACGAGCTAACTAGCGATTTTCAGAAATCCTATTTCTATTGTACAAAGAAGAGTTAAAGACTTCTAGGAGGAGCTCAACAACTGCATACATAGTAAGTTTTTGTGTGTAATTAAAGTATGTAGTATATACACAAAATAGAAAGCATACACAATCTTAAAAGATAAATATGAATAAACATATTAAAGATACGGTTTTAAATTGCCAAAGCTAAATATTCAGTAACTGCAGCTGCGGTGCAGATGATAAAATGCAATAAAACTTTAATGCCTGTTTTCTTCAATTATCATTTTTCATGCAACTGGCCTTCTCCCAAGTGAGGTGGCACATTACAAAAAGAAGATTGCTAAAAAAAATCGGCTTTTCTTTTCGTGGGAAATGACACAACAAAGAGAAGCAATCCCAACCATAATTATGAACTTTAAAAAAAAATGAAAACTTTCAAATGTACAATTTTGTAAAGAAATACATAAGTTGGCTCTCTACAGATTTTTTTAAACAGAAAAGCCTTTCATGCAAATCTGAGCTACTTAGGAAAATCTGAAAATGTATTTAAACCTGGTTAGTCATATCTACTACTGTACCTCAACAAAATATACATGGGTTAAAATTCTTCTAGTAAGTTGAAAAAAATGAAGTCATTGCAAACAGTCAACCCATAAACTCTGGATTAAAGCAGAATAAACCAATAAACTCTAAATAAACTACAAAACAAGAGTCAGCAAGTCTACCTACACGATCAAGTACTTACTAGCAAGATTTTACAAAGCTCCAAATAGAGACACCTTGCAGGGCTCACATTCCACTTTTTGTTGCTTTTTGTTCTTCTTCAAACTGAATGTGTCTCTTCCTGATGTCGGCCTCCCTGGTGAAGCACCGCCCGCGCAGCACCAAGCCCTGGCACTCCGACAGGTGCATGGTGGCCAGCGGCACATCTTCACCCGACATCAGCTGTATCAGGTGCATGCGGCGGACACGGTCGGTGGAGGTGTTGTTGTAGGAGCCGTGGATCAGCAGGTAGGAAAAGATCACAATCTGTAAGTAAGTAAGTAAGTAAGTTGATTGCCATTACAACATCACCAAAAGATAATTAAATATATATAACAAAAATATAATGATGGCACGGTCTGTCGAACATTATTAAGCTCTTCTACAGACAAAATCATAACAAATTGGTTGTTCAGTAGTACAGGTATTATAAGTGACTACTAACAATACAATATGAATAACCTAACTATACTATATAAATACACCTATAAAAAAAACCCAGCCAAAACCTGGAGACCCAAAGCTGCATCAATGACACGGAGGATGAAGTGGACTTACTTTTGTATGACTTAATGTGCTGCTGCTTTCTTGCTTTATTCACTCAGGTAATCATTTGACTGCATTATATTTAAAATAAAATGCCGCTTGATTTATTGGGACATCTACCGTCAGTAACACTATATTCGCCACTGCACTAATGTCGCCAGGTGCCATATACTACGAATTTTAGCATAACTACAGATTTGTATGTGCCACTGAAGACATGTAGCGTGATGTACATACAGTAAACCCTCTCTAAATCGAACTCGTATAATTCAAACTTCGGATAATTCGACCTGTTTCAGGCCAGTTCGAATTTTTCAATAACTTTCCATAATTCAAGCAAGTTTGAATTATCCTTACCCTTACTAGTGGGAGTCCGAACTCAACTATGCGATGCGTGCCGCGGCTGCCTAGCGTGATCTGATATATGATCATTATCGTACAAATAAGAGGCGGAGGAAGAAGGCGAGAGGGGAAGGTGAAAGAAGGGGAGAGGAGGAAAGAGGGGAGGGGTAGGAGAGATGAGGAGGAGGAAGGAGGGGAGGAGAAGGAAGGAGATGCAACAAGGAAGACAGTAGAGGAGGAGGAGGAAGGAGAAAAAAGGGAGGAGGAAGAACTATTTTTTTAAAGTATCCTTCGCTTTGTATACAATCCTTCAGTCCTTCACGGCCTCTTCGCTCCTTCAGGCATCCTACATGAGTCATGGGAGGGCATTAAAAGTCCCACAGGATTGCTATAGTATTCATAGGTTTGTATAAGTACTTTGACAATTGCATGGGTGACTCAAATAGGGATTAATAATAATAATAATAATACTGAAAATACTAATACTAATCGTTGTATTGAAGTAATGATTAATCTAGCAATGCCTATCATATTTTATGTCTTGTACTAAGTTTTGTCTAATTTGTGTTTTTTAAGGAATATTTGGAAGTATCATGTCATTGTGAATTGGCTGAAATAGGGACTTCTAATCATTGTAACAGAAAACTGACTCCAGATTCGTGTTCAGCATGCCCGAAAATTTCTAGGAACTAATTTTCAAGCAAATCTATTTTTCAAAAAATATTGCAAATTTTGCAAGGGATATGCCTCGATTTTTTTTTTTAATCACGTTTTTTTCAATAACTAAAAAACTATGGCAGATAAGTGCAACATGTATGGAGAAGTAAATATGATGTAGATCACGGGCTATCATTTGGCGAAAAGTAAAAAAAATATTGATCGGTAAATAACCGAGAAAATAGCATATTCGTACATTTATACAAAATATGAATTTTCTCGACAAACATGAGGTGTTTTGACAAACCGATTACTGTATCATGTAAAACACATCAAGATCAACCTTTGTTACTTCGACATGTTTTCTTTTACGACTCATAGTTTTGTGGCAAAATAACAAAAACCTGATCGTCGTCAATTTTGGATTATTAGCCAATTTTGGATTATTAGCAGCCAGAAATCCAAACGTTTTTTTTCGCTAGATAATTGGAAATGCCGGGGATACAATTGTAGATCCATCCATTTACAATAACTTTTGATGGGTAAGTGTGGCTGTGTGAGAAACAAGTTGGGAGCTGAACGGGAAAAAGTAACTATATATGTTTATAATTCAGAAACCGTTCATAACATTCATAATCCCACCCATAACAACCCAAAGCGGGGTTATAGAAGCGCCCGGTCATCCACATCTTCCTCGTTCCCATTTTTGTCCTTGTTATCATCCTCGTCATTGTTCAAAGGTTGGCAGCAAGGAAAATCTACAGCTATATATTATCCTGGGTTGGCAGTGTTAGGGTGGAGGGCAAGAGTGCACCAAGGGGCCAAGAAAAAGGGAGGATAGGCTCCCCTATCCCCACCCATTCTTCCTGGGCATTAACACATATTAGTGTTCTAAGGAGTGTCATTAGTCTCATCAGACTCTCAGACTCTTTCAGCTGCCAAGGATGGGAAAAATACATCCTTGGTAGGGTGTCAGGATGAATGGATACAATGGCCTGTACCAAGAGTCATGATGACGGTCGAGCGACGAACGACGAGCGACCAACGAAGTGTACCATATAAGGGATATTTTTCGGAACGAAGAGCAGCGACGACGGTCGGAGATCAGGGTCGAAGACACATGTACCCCCGTGTCTTCGCGCCGACCGTCGCCGTTGCTCTTCGTTGCAAAAAATATCCCTTTTATGGTACTCTTCGTCGGTCGTTCGTCATTCAACCGCCATATGACTCTTGGTACAAGCCAATGATTCACTAAGACACAAGGTGATTGACAGGCCAACCAGTGGTACCCCCATAGGGCAATCACGGTGGATTGGTGAGCTGACAAGAAGTCATTATTTTCCCCATACTCACAAGCATTAGTTACATGAATATCAAACCAATACAAGCTTTATGAAGGGCAAAACAATACGTGACTGCTGGGAGAAGTCACTAAGGCTGTTCAGGTTAACCCCTTGAGGCCCATAACGTAATTTCCATTGTAATTTGGCTACCATTAGACGAATTTAATGAATATAAGCAATATTTTATAGCTATGTCATGTTTAGTATCCTTGTCCACCTAACTAATTTGGTATAATCAGTTGCTTTTCGTAATTCTATGGCTAACAACAGACAATTTTTTATAGCAAAGGAAAGATCGTGAGGGGGCGTGAAGGGGTTAATAAGAAGGGCAAAATACTCTGAGGAGCTGAAGAATGAATAGACTCAAGATGTGATAGTAATGACCATGGGTATTGTTATCTTACTCTGTATTCCCTTGGTAATGAAATATTTATGTTTCATAAGGCATCAAAATAAATATATCTAAATGTGAAGCCTTTTGTATGAAAATACTTTATTAATGTCTGGGTTTGAAAACATGCAAAATGTACAGAAAAGAAAGCAGATGAAGCAACAAACAGCTTTGAGCATCAAGGATGTGATCACAAAATGAAGCATAGAAACGGCAGTCAAAAAATAAGTGGAAATTAATTATATAACAACAGTAGATGAGTATCTCTTGCAAAGCAGTGTAGGATAGATCATTTGTAGAACCTTGCATCACCATTAACCCCTTGAGACCCAGAACGTAATTTCCATTGTAATTTGGGTACCATTAGACGATTTTTAGTGAATATAAGCAATATTTTATAGATATGACCTGTTTAGTTTCCTTGTCCACTAACTAATTTGGTATATTGTTACTTTTCGTAATTTTATGGCTAACAACATACAATTTTTTATAGCAAAGGAAAGATCTGTGCGTGAAGGGGTTAACAAAGATCAACAAGAAACATGCACTGACCTGTCCCTGCTTCAAGGTTAGAGGTGTAGCTTTCTCAATGGGAAACTTGTCCTGGTCCAGGTAGTGGTAGCTTGCAACATTGCTTGCATCCTCCTGTGGCCCCAGCTTGTGAGAGCCGGGGTACACGCACAGCCCGCCGTTACCGGGGTCAGAGGCATCCAGGCTCACAAACACAGCTATCATGGAATGCTTCTCGAAAGGAAAGTAGTGATAGTCCTGTAAGACAATAGAATAATTAGAATAAAAGAAAAAAGAAAGAAAAAAAAAAAAAATAATACAATAGAAAAAAGATAAAAAAATGATGTAATACTTCAATAGTATATAAAAGATAATTACAATAACTTTTCCTTAGAATAGAGGTGATAAAGCACAAGTTCTTGATAATCTGAGATCTTGACCATATTCAGGGGGCAGTAGGCGCCTACCTCAACATTATCAGTTGAGATATTACAAAATTATGGAGTGAGGGTGAGCCCAGACCTCCGACCTAGGAAACAATGTATTGAGGCCAGAAATAGAGCTAATAGAGTATTAGGATTCATTACCAGAAGTGTTAAAAGTAGAAGTGCGGAAGTTATTCTAAAGCTTTATCTGGCTCTAGTCAGGCCTCACCTAGACTATGCAGTTCAGTTTTGGTCTCCATATTACAGGATGGATATAGTGTTGTTAGAAAAAGTGCAGAGAAGGATGACCAAAATGATACAAGGGATGCGTAACTTTAGTTATGAGAGGAGATTGAAGTTATTAAAATTACACTCACTCGAGAGACGCAGAGTAAGGGGCGATCTGATAGAAGTTTTTAAGTGGATAAAGGGATTTAATAAAGGAGAGGTAGGAAAAGTTCTTACGGCTTTTAACCAGGGTAGAACAAGAAGTAACGGATTCAAGCTGGAAAAGCGTAGATTTAGAAAGGAAATAGGGAAAAACTGGTTCACAAATAGGGTGGTGAATGAATGGAATGGTCTCAGTAGACAGGTAGTTAGTGCTGAGTCATTGGGGAGCTTTAAAGGGGAGCTGGATAGGTTCATGGATGGGGATGAAAGGTGGATGTAGGTAGTGTTAGGTGACAGGAACTACCACGTGTAGGCCTCGCGGCCTCTTGTAGCTTCCTTATTTTCTTATGTTCTTATGTTCTTATGTTATCAAACAGCCTAAATGATATTCCATTGTTCCTTATCCATCCATCCTTCCTTATTTTCTTATGTTCTTATGTTCTAAGGATATGAGAGTAGCATAGATGCTGAAAGTGTGACAGGTTGACGCTTTGTTAAATGTAAGGCGTGTAAAATGTAAAATGTGTTGGGGTGAGTGAGAGAAGAGACGTAAGGGTGAAAGGGTTGGAAGGTGTGAGAATGGGGTGCATGGACAGGTGCAAATGAAGACTGGTCTGGCCCTTGTGGAAGTACTTGGAAAAAGGTGTCAGTGGACTAGACAGCATAAATTACTCTGTTGTCTATACAATCCCCTTCATCCATTGTGAGTCATACGGCATGAAATCTATGAATGCATGCATGTAAATTACATATAGGATAGAAGAATTAACTGATTCGAACTTGACAGATTCAGATCTAAAATAGAGATGGGGAGAAATTGGTTGACAAATAGGGTGGTTGATGATTGGAATCGACATAGTTAAGTCATTAGTACAGGAACGATAAGGTGTTTTAAAAGAAGACTGGCCATTTAGATGGATAGGGTTAAAAGGTGGATGAAGGTAATGTATGTGTATCACAGAAACTCTAATATGTAGGTCTATCTGCCTCTAGTTGCTTCCTTATGTTCTTATATGATAACTTATGAGTATGTACAGTAGCATTGGCAACTACTGTATAGTCTATTTATTTTTTAACAAGGCAAAAATTCCATTCTATCTAAAGGTCTCATGCTTAAAATTATGCCTACGTATGTTTACCTGATAATATGGTTAACTATGATAAAATGCAGCATACATTTAGAAGAAGCATATTATTCCCTTCTCCTGGCATCAAATATTAGTCAGTAAGCAGCAAGGGGTCTGGATTTTTTGCCTCGTTAAAAAAAATAGACTATACAATATATAATATTATAAGAATATAATAGTGTACTAATCAATCTGTTCAGTACCTGGTGCATGGGGAACGGTGAGCCAGTGCCGGCGGGCTTGGAGTGGGCTTTGGTGTGGTGGAGGAGGATGTTCGGCGTCTCCATGAACATCCTCACACGCATCCAACAAATTTGTGTTCAGCAGAAGACGTGAGAATGCAGCAGAGTACAACTGAAGTCCGTGAATGGATTTGATTTCCTGATGATAAAATACATGACACGGTTAACCCCTAGAGGCCCAGAATGTAATTTCCTTTGTATTTGGCTACCATTAGACTTTTTTAATTAATATAAGCAATATTCTATAGATATGACCTGTTAATACCCTTGTCCACTAGCTAACTTGTTATATTCAGTTACTTTTCGTAGTTTTATGGCTAACAACAGACAATTTTATATAGCAAAGGAAAGATATGGGGGTGAAGGGGTTAATTCGGGTGTGACTCACGCCATCACGATCAAATGATATCTCCTCAGTTCAATTGTAAGCTAACCTTTTGCACAAAAATAATAATAAAAAAATATAGAATAGAAAAATAAATCTATACAAAATCAATGTTAGATCAGACACTTACGCTCTTCTTTTTGTCCTTCTTCCAGTCACCTTTCCATGTGGCCTCTGTGTTGGACTCAGCCTTGGCTTGAAATATTTGATCAAAGTCTTCACTCAATTCTGATACTTCCCCCTCGGTAAGAACATCCACCACAACATAGCCATTCTCTTTGTAGCATTTTTTCTGCTCAGTGGTTAAAAACTTCATGTTCATTTTTTCTGCAAAGATATTAGAGGTATCAAGAAGCCTGCCTCTACACTTCATACTACTTTTACTACTTCTACTACTACTACTACTTCATACTACTACTACTACTACTACTACATACTACATACTACATACTACATACTGCATACTACTACATACTCAGAGCTGGGCAGTATTTAAATACAATTGTATTTAAATACATTTGTGTATTTAGAAATGTATTTATAAATACATTGGTTGTCATGTATTTAAATACATTGTATTTAAATACATTTAATATAAAAATGTAAATACTTTTTTATCAGTTAATTTGGCCATAAACCCACCCAACTATCTGGCAACCCTGATGTTACAGTGAACCAGGGTTTCCACTGGCAAGGAAATGTCCTGATTTCAAGGAAATTTAGGCCTGAGAAGGAAATTTCTAAGGAAACCCAAAATCTAAGGAAATCCTAAGGAAATTCATTTTTTTCGGACATGTTAACATTTTTGTGTATTTAAAATGTATTTACAAATGTATCTAAATACAATTGATGTATTTAGTATTTAGTATTTAAATACACTCGTAAAATGTATTTAGTATTTAGTATTTAAATACATTTCTCCCATGTATTTAGTATTTAGTATTTAAATACATTCAATGTATTTAGTGCCCAGCTCTGTAAACATACTACATACTACTACATACTACTACTACATACTACTTATACTACTATACTTCATATAGTTTCCATACAGCATGATACTTCAATACAATGGTAGTTTACATGTTACTGCTATATAACAGTATATTTAAGCTTATAAGCCTTCAATGTTGCTTAACTCTACATCAAAGGCATTCACAAATCTGATCTCTGAAACCTACATTACCAACATAAGAACATAAGAACATAAGAAAATAAGGAAGATACAAGAGGCCGCGAGACCTACACGTGGTAATTCCTGTTCTATCACTTTAAACACCATCACTGCTCCACCATTATCAAGACACTCACACCATCACTTTAAACACCATCACTGCACCGCCATTATCAAGACACTCACATCATCACTTTAAACACCATCACTTTAAACAACATCACTGCACCACCATTATCATAAAATTCATTAACTTAAATTCAATATCTACCTCTAATACACATAAATCTGATTTCTGAAACCCACATTCCAACCAGAAAATCTTATTGATCTAACTAGTATCTATCTACCTGTCATGTCAGCAGCCAAGAATTCCTCCACGGGCATGGCCACAAAAGTCTCCATGCATTCCTGTCCCTGTATTTTCTCCATTAATCCCTTGAGAGCCAGAACGTAATTTCCTTTGTAATTTGGGTACCATTAGACGATTTTAATGAATATAAGCAACATTTTATACATAATGACCTGTTTAGTGTCCTTGTCCAATAGCTAATGTGGTATATCAAGTGGCTCTTTGTAATCTTATGGCTAGCAACAGACGAGTTTATATAGCAAAGGAACATTCTGGGCGTGAAGGGGTTAATCATATATCAGTAATCTATCAATCCAGGGAAGGTTATAGGGAAGAACAGGCTCAATGCAGATTTCCAGACCTCGGGCAAATTTGAGCTCATCTATAGAAAACAGTAAAGGTCTAGTTTGGGTTTCTTGGTTAGGTCTAGTTTGGGTTTCTTGGTTAGGTCTAGTTTGGGTTTCTTGGTTAGGTCTAGTTTGGGTTTCTTGGTTAGGTCTAGTTTGGGTGTCTTGGTTAGGTCTAGTTTGGGTGTCTTGGTTAGGTCTAGTTTGGGTTTCTTGGTTAGGTCTGGTTTGGGTTTCTTGGTTAGGTCTTGTTTGGGTTTCTTGGTTAGGTCTTGTTTGGGTGTCTTGGTTAGGTCTAGTTTGGGTTTCTTGGTTAGGTCTGGTTTGGGTTTCTTGGTTAGGTCTAGTTTGGGTGTCTTGGTTAGGTCTTGTTTGGGTGTCTTGGTTAGGTCTGTTGGGTTTCTTGGTTAGGTCTGTTTGGGTTTCTTGGTTAGGTCTAGTTTGGGTGTCTTGGTTAGGTCTTGTTTGGGTGTCTTGGTTAGGTCTAGTTTGGGTTTCTTGGTTAGGTCTGGTTTGGGTTTCTTGGTTAGGTCTAGTTTGGGTGTCTTGGTTAGGTCTAGTTTGGGTGTCTTGGTTAGGTCTAGTTTGGGTTTCTTGGTTAGGTCTGGTTTGGGTTTCTTGGTTAGGTCTAGTTTGGGTGTCTTGGTTAGGTCTTGTTTGGGTGTCTTGGTTAGGTCATTGGTTCTGGTAGTTTTTGGGTTTCTTGGTTAGGTCTAGTTTGGGTGTCTTGGTTAGGTCTTGTTTGGGTTCTTGGTTAGGTCTGGTTTGGGTGTCTTGGTTAGGTCTAGTTTGGGTGTCTTGGTTAGGTCTAGTTTGGGTTTCTTGGTTAGGTCTAGTTTGGGTGTCTTGGTTAGGTCTAGTTTGGGTTTCTTGGTTAGGTCTAGTTTGGGTTTCTTGGTTAGGTCTGGTTTGGGTTTCTTGGTTAGGTCTAGTTTGGGTTTCTTGGTTAGGTCTAGTTTGGGTTTCTTGGTTAGGTCTGGTTTGGGTTTCTTGGTTAGGCCTAGTTTGGGTTTCTTGGTTAGGTCTAGTTTGGGTGTCTTGGTTAGGTCTAGTTTGGGTTTCTTGGTTAGGTCTAGTTTGGGTTTCTGGTAGGTTAGTTGGGTTCTGGTAGGTTAGTTTGGGTTTCTTGGTTAGGTCTAGTTTGGGTTTCTTGGTTAGGTCTAGTTTGGGTTTCTTGGTTAGGTCTAGTTTGGGTTTCTTGGTTAGGTCTAGTTTGGGTGTCTTGGTTAGGTCTAGTTTGGGTTTCTTGGTTAGGTCTAGTTTGGGTGTCTTGGTTAGGTCTAGTTTGGGTTTCTTGGTTAGGTCTAGTTTGGGTTTCTTGGTTAGGTCTAGTTTGGGGTGTTCTTGGTCTTGGTTAGTTTTGGGTTTCTTGGTTAGGTCTAGTTTGGGTTTCTGGTTAGGTCTAGTTTGGGTGTCTTGGTTAGGCTAGTTTGGGTTTCTTGGTTAGTCTAGTTTGGGTTCTTGGTAGGCTAGTTTGGGTTTCTTGGTTAGGCTAGTTGGGTTTCTGGTTAGGTCTAGTTTGGGTGTCTTGGTTAGGTCTAGTTTGGGTGTCTTGGTTAGGTCTAGTTTGGGTTTCTTGGTTAGGTCTTTACTAGGTCCTTGGCTAGGTCTTGTAGTTTGGGTTTCTTGGTTAGGTCTTTACTAGGTCCTTGGCTAGGTCTTGGTTTGGGTTTCTTCGTTAGGTCTAGTCTGGGTTTCAGGGAAGCTAATCAGGCCGCCCGATTAGCTTCCCTCCCACCACTACGCACGCGCGGCAAATTTGTCCTCGTCCATTTTTACCCTAATTTTATGGTGATTTTCGTTTGAAACACATAATAACACGTCAGAATATCACCAAATGGATTATGGTCCTTGTGTAAAAATTTACCTATCGACATTGGTTACGTTACCTAACATAACTGGGGGGGGGGGGGGGCAGACCCCTCACTAGTCCACTAACCAAACCTGGACATTGGTTGCATAGCCTAACCTAAAGCAGGGATAAAGTACCGGGCTGGTAAATTTCCAGATGAACACCGAACTTCCTTTGGTGGACGAAATAATTTTTTTCTGCTAAGTTTTGATGAGTTTTGAATTAATTTGCTAACCGTTTCTGTCGCAAATCACTTTTTTTTTTTTTTTTTTTTTTTTTTTAGTAATTTGCAACAAAAATGCTAAAAAAATACAATTGAACCTAATCTTTAACTAAACCTAACCTTTACCTAACCTAACCTATACCTAACCTATACCTAACCTAACCTTTACCTAGGAAACTTTAAAAAAAAAAAAATTCTCACAGAAACGGTTAGCAGATTACTTCTTTTTACTTTATATGTTTCTCTCTATTTAGTTTTATTTGATGGTTTAGTTTCAATAAGATTTATGTATATTAGGTGTCTTGCACGTGACGTCACAGCCCTTGTTGTGACTGCGACAGACGCGGCTTCAAGCCAAATGCCGCCCGTCGGAGCGAGCTGGAGGACCAACAAACTCCACTTGCCGCCCGTGTTTGCCAGCTTATGGTAATTTTTCCCTACCAAATATGTTTATCAGTATAAAAGGTATACTGTTATCTTCGGAAATGCTTGTTCTGTAATATTATCAAATAAAAAACCGTAAAACACAATAAAGAAAGGCCATTATGAGACTCAAGAAATATGCATGATTCACCAGCGCCAGCTCCCATTTAATATTTTGCGAGAAAATTTTTTACTTGGAGAATATCAATAGAAGCGGAATTTCATTAGCTTTCCATTGATATATTTCGTTATCTGATAAATGAATTAGAACCATGCATAAATTAGCGTTAACTAAATAAATATCATCATGAAATCGGGTAATTTTTCCCGATTGATGAGGTTATTTATTTAGTTAACGCTAATTTATGCATGCTGCTAATTCATTTATCAGATAACGAAATATATCAATGGAAAACTAATGAAATTCCGCTTCTATAGATATTCTCCATGTAAAAAGTTTTCTCGCAAAATATTAAATGGCGAAGTTTAATATAATATTAAGTTCATGCATATTTCTTGTCTCATAATGGCATTTATTTAGCGTATTTTACGGTTTTTTTATTTGATAATATTACAGAACAAGCATTTCCGAAGATAACAGCATACCTTTTATACTGATAAACATATATTTAGTAGGGGAAAATTACCATAAGCTGGCAAACACGGGCGGCAAGTGGAGTTTGTTGGTCCTCCAGCTCGCTCCGACGGGCGGCATTTGGCTTGAAGACGCTAGATCGTGACGTCAGTGCAAGACACCTATAGTTAGGGATAATTTATAGTTTCACCCAACCAACGATTTTCTGATGCGCCTTATGTTTTTCTGGTGTGTTTTTATGTGTTTTGAATGAATCTGCTAACCGTTTCTGACGCTATTTTTTTTTTTTTTTTTTTTTTTAGGTAAAGGTTACGTTTTTTTGTTTGTTTTTTAAAGTTAGGTAAGTAGGTTAGGTTAGGTTAGGTTAGGTTAGGTTAGGTTAGGTTAGGTTAGGTATGGGTTAGGTTAGGTATAGGTATAGAGGCCTCTTCCATTTGCGACATTTCATGAACCAGTTCACGAAACCCAAGAATTCAGGCGTTCCATTTGCGCACGAAAACCTAGGTCCAAGGCAAAGCGCGTAGTGACTCAGCATAACCCGTGAACTTTCTCTACCCACATCCATTGGTGGGTAGAATTTTCAGTTCATCCAGTTCGTAACAGAGAATGGCATGGCAGAAAGTTAAATAAACAGGGGAAGAGTTAACAAGTTTTGTTAACGAAGGAGACGAAGTGGAAGAGGACCTATGAAGCGATAACGACAACGGTCACAAGAAGAAGAAGAAGAAGGCCGCCGCTTTAAAATATGTCGGTCACAAGAAGAAGAAGAAGGCCGCCGCTTATATGTTATATAGGTTAGGTTAGGTTTAGGTTAATTTTTTTGTTTTTTTTTCATTTTTGCAAAAAAAAAAAAAAATAAAAAATTGCGACAGAAACGGTTAGCAGATTCATTCAAAACACGGTAATAATGGAGGAGAGTTTCACGTTCGTTTTCAGAGACACCAACTACTTTTTCTTGGCCTACAATAGGTGCTTGTTCTAATGGTGCTAGTTTTATTTTGCGGAAAAAAAAAAAACAAAAAAAAAAAAAAAAAAAAAAAAAAAAAAAAAAAAAAATTAAACCTAACCTAACCTTATGTTTTAATGAAACCTAACCTAACCTAACCCAACCTAACCTAACCTTACAGGTTTTAAAGAAACCTAACCTAACCTTAACCACAAAATGTTTTTTTTTTTTTTTTTGGTTTGCGCAAAATAAAACTAGCACCATTAGAACAAGCACCTATTGTAGGCCAAGAAAAAGTAGTTGGTGTTTCTGAAAACGAACGTGAAACTCTCCTCCATTATAACCCAAAACACATAAAAACACACCAGAAAAACATAAGGCGCATCAGAAAATCGTTGGTTGGGTGAAACTATAAATTAACCATAGTTAGGCATACAGCCGATGCCCTATCCCTTACCTGGCAGATGAGCGGTGATTCCAGCTGCAGCCACCACTCTGCACCGCTGTCTTGTGAAGCTGTTACCAGGGCAAGCAATTCAAGGTTATGTTGCAGAGCCTTGGTGACGCAGCGCGGTCTTGTTTGTGTTTGTAGCTATCATCTCAATTTCTCATATCAGCTATCACCACCACAAGGACACTGCTCAGTGCTCATATCTCCCTCGCATGCCACACAACACCACATGAACAGTTCGAAGCGCTCTCCCCAAAAGTCTATTTACTTTGGCTTTCAGAAGTGTATTAAAGCATATAAGAAGAACGATAAGGATGATAAAAAAAAAATTAAAACAAAGAAAGATATACAGTATAGGTAGCTACTACAGAAAATGTGAAGGAACCAATCAGCTGTTTCAGATTAACAACAACAACAAGAGCATCCCCCGCCCAGCTGATCTGACGTGACCATGGCGGAAGTATTAAGTGGTCGGGAGCGCCAACCTCGGCATTATCGTGCCAGAAAAGACTTCTTCAATGAACTAAGTGACAAGGAGCTCATCAAGAGGTACCGCTTGAACCGTGCTGGTATTCTGCACGTCACGGATCTCGTACGAACCTCTGTTCAGAATGGAACCAGGAGGAGCCAAGCTCTGACTGCCGAGATGAAGATCATAATTACCTTGAATTTCCTGGCCACGGGCACGATGCAGCACTGCAGCTGCGATGACCTGGGCGTGTCGCAGTCCACCATCAGCAGGGCCATCGCGGAGACACTGGACGCCCTATCCGATAGTGTCTTACTGAGGCAGTACATCAAGTTCCCTGTTACTGCTGCTCAGGTGGAGAGAAAGAAGGGAGAATTTCAACCCATAGCTCATTTTCCTGGCGTGATTGGTGTCATAGACTGTGTACATATCAGGATTTCAGCACTAAAGCAGCAAGATGCATCATTTCTCAACAGCAAAGGATACTACAGTATCAACATGCAGTTCATTTTTGACGCCAACTGCAGGATAATCAATGTTCTTGCAAAGTGGCCTGGGTCCGTTCACGACTCGCGGATTTTCAATGAAAGTGGAGTAAAAAAACTGTTTGACAGGGACATGGTGCCGGCAGGGTGCCACTTGTTAGGTGACGCAGACTACCCCTGTCATCAGTGCCTGCTGACGCCCTACACGCGACCTCAGCCAGGACCTCAGGGAAACTACAACAGGTTAGTCCTGGAAATGCTATCAGGGAAATACTCTACTATTGGACCATACTAGTCTGCATCATTGGGAATAGGGTTTCTGTAAAAAAATATATATATATATATATATATATATATATATATATATATATATATACATATATATATATATATATATATATATATATATATATATATATATATATATATATATATAATATATATATATATCATATATATATAATATATATATATATATATATATATATATATATATATATATATATATATATATCGTCTAACTCGACTATATTAGGGTCAAGGCTGTTTTGAGTTATAGCAAATATATTCATAATTGCTTCGGAAAATGTTTTTTAACCCTCAGAGTTCATTCTTATTTGTTGTTGACCATCAACGGTCCTCTAAGTAAAGGAGAAATGTAAAAAATATTTGGTCAAATCAAGAGAAAATACAGATAGATGATGATCAACAATACAGTTGATGCCACGCCAGTCCTGGTGGTGGCTGTCCGAGCAATGACAATGAAGGCCTCGTAAAACTCAAGGGTTAAAAGACAGGCGAACAAGTAGTTTCCCTTCAGTAAAACACAAATATAGGTCCTGTCTTCATATGTCATTCCAGGGCCCACAAGAAAATTTGGAGTGTGACGGAACGAGGGATTGATCAACTGAGACGCCGCTTTCGTGTTCTCCGTCAAGAAATAAGGCTGGAGCCAGTGTTGAAGGTGTGCAAAGTGGTAGAAGTTTGTGCTCTCCTCCACAACATCTGCATGGACATGGGCATCGGCATGCCGGCAGAAGACCATGATAACATATCTGCTGCTGCTGATGATGATGATGATGAGGAGGAGGAGGAGGAGGACGACGACGAGGAGGAGGAGGAGGAGGAGGGGGGTGTTGATCCTGGCGATGCCCTGCCGCCTGTTCCTGAGGCACACCTGGAGGACCTTCAATATCGAGATGGATTTTGCAATTTATATTTCAAGTAAGTTGTATCAAAATACTGATTCTGCTCTCCAAGATTCAAAAAGTAAGAATCATAGTTCAAACAACCGTGAAAACTAATGGTTTCAATGCATAATTTTGTTCCTAGGTTACAAACTTGTGGATTTGTGGAGTCTTTCTTAATCATTTAATTGATATTCTAATTACAGCAATGATGAGTGAGAAGCCACTTTTGCAAAGGTGTTTTCTAGCAGTAAATCTATATACAGGTGAGACTAAGATATATATATATATATATATATATATATATATATAATATATATATATATATATATATATATATATATATATATTATATATATTATGTTCAGCAAGTGTAAAAATTCTCTAACAATTAAAGAGGAAAGTGAAAAAACATGAAACCAAGTTCACTTTTATTGTTTATTTCAGTTTTCTTATTTTGAAAGGCTGGTTCCATTTGAGGCAGTGAGATGACAAGTGGGATGATAGAGGAGCAAGCTAGATGTTGTGGGTGCGAGAAGGAAATGCCTGATGATGTAGGACTACAATGTTAGGGAGAGTACCAGCAGGACTTACAATTACCTGTGTGGACATGTATAAGTGAAAACATTTGCTGTGGCCACCCCATAGAGGAAACTCTGAGGAAGAGGCATTAGCAACAATAGAAAAGAAGCTTCCATGTTGATATGAGAAAAGCTAGTTTTTCCTTTAAGATGACATCAGTAGCTTTATTTTCCATTCATTATAATACATCTTAGACTTATACATCATTGACTTTTCCTTGGCAATTGAAACCCTTAGGGACTGCAGTTTGATCTTTTCCTTAGCCAATTCTGTTCTTTCTCTGGCTGCTTCAACCTGTGCTTTCAAGGCTCTGTGTGCTAGAACTTGAAGCTCTTTGCTCTCCCTTCTGAGGCACGTTTCCTCTTCCTCAATTCTCTCCCTTCTGAGGCGCGTTTCCTCTTCCTCAATGATTCTCTCCCTTCTGAGGCACATTTCCTCTTCCTCAATTCTCTCCCTTTTGAGGCGCATTTCCTCTTCCTCAATGATTCTCTCCCTTCTGAGGCACGTTTCCTCTTCCTCAATGACAATGATGATGCCATCGTCCACAGGAGGAGCTGTCTCATTGGCATCAAGGTCCTGTGAGGGTTCTGCAAAGAGTTGGCAAGGCTCAGGTTCTTGGTGCGCCTGCTCTGCTGTACCAGGCTCAGCAGGTTCTTGGTGCGCCAGCTCTGCCTCAACAACCTCTCTGCAATGATAGAAATAAGATTTTTTGGGCTAGCATACGGAAAGTAACCAATGAGTGTGTTGGATTTTTTTTTCTTTCTAAATCTTTTTAACATATATGTAAAAAACCAACAATGTATCACTTAATATCTAACTGTAACTAACTGTTGTGCGGGCAAAATCACTGGTTCTGCATCTTTGTTTAGGTTCAAGAGGTTCACAAGTGTGGTGGTCTGCTTATTTTTGCCACTGAACCACAGCACTCAAAGACTTGGTTACTCAAAAGGCAGTGTTACCACTTAAAATAATATGTTCTGAGTTGCTATGAGAGACAGAAGGTTGCAGATTTTGGGCAATTAACAACGAATTTTGTGAATATTTATGGATATGGACCCAGATCAAAATCACCAACTGCTAACAACCTTCAACTTTGAACTTCAAATTGGAGAACAGTCACCAAAGATGCCTAAGAGGGATGACTCCTTTCCTTCCATCTCTCCTTCATTACTCCCTCCAATCCCTGGCTACCTACAGCCAGGCCAATTTAAGCTAAGGTACAGTATTTTTACCTAAGTATTTATGCTTTTTTTAAGGTTTAGAAAAATGGAAAGAAAAATTGGAAGAAAGTGTTGTGGTGTGGTTTGTTGTGTGTGGTTGTGTGATGTGATGTGTGGTGTGTGTGGTGAGTGTGATGTGTGTGTGTGTGTGTGTGTGTGAAAATACTACTCAGGAATTTATAAATATGATATATTTTTCTAAAATTTACTTCCCTGTAGAATTTGATAATTTTAGGAAAATCTACATTTTTTTTACAGAATTTATACCTTTTAAGAATTATCAATCATTACAAAATAATTTTTATTTCAAGGATGTACAAATTGCAAGTTGTATTCAGTATTTGAGTGAGCGAACTGCTCTGAGTGTGTGCCACTCAAACAATGTGGGAGAAGGGTTTACGTATGGGAAGAAATTACATCTACATGTATTATTAATTATCTCTGATTTATAGTTGCCTGAATGTCGCCCATAAAATTGTGAAGGAATCTGCCCTCCAAGCCAAGGGTTAATGTCTAAAGTCTAGATTCTAAAATATTGATAATTGGGTGAATAAAAGGACATATTTCAAGGTATAGGTTGTACCTGATTAAATCCTCCATGGCGTCATCCACAATGTCCTTGGCACCCGGGATCCCTGATACGCTGCAGTTTGGCATACTCAAGACCTCGGTCACCAATACATCGATGGCGTCAAGGGAATCTGCTGGACGCTCGCCATCTAGAAAAGATATTATCTTATTACCAAAAATAAGAACATAGGAACCTGAGAAAATAAGGAAGCTACAAGAGGCCGTGAGACCTACACGAGGTAGTTCCTGTTACTTAACACTACCTACATCCACCTTTCATCCCCATCTATGAATTTATCTAGCCTCCCTTTAAAGCTGTCTAATGACTCCGCACTAACTACCTGTCTTTTGACTCCTTTCCAATCATTTACCACCCTATTTGTGAACCACTTTTTCCCTATTTTCTTTTTAAATCCACGCTTTTCCAGCTTGAATCCGTACTTAAAATGCATTGTACTTGTAGCAATACAAGGGCAATGCATTTATCATATGCATCACATTCAGCCACCAGGTCTGTATTAACATTTTGGTTGTCGGCCATCCTGCTGTTTATTGGTGAAAAATATTTTCCTGAGGTAAAATTTGCAATAATACGTAATTGCATACTGAAGATATCTAAATAATCTCTAGATTATCTTTTGAGTAATAAAAAGATGTTATGAGGCCCAGTCTGCTAACGAAGTGGTCAGGTTAAGAAGTTTTTAAGAGGTCATGAATCAGAAAAATTTACCCTCCACATTCTAAAACCCCGATTTCCCTAAGTCCCCCAAGCTTGTGATACATTTCCAAATGAACACCGAACTTCCTTTGGTTGACGAAACTTTTTTCTGGTGAGTTTTAATGTGTTTCTATACTTAACCTAACATAACATATCATAACATAACATTACCTTAACCTAACTAAAAAAAATATATTAATAAATATAAAAAATATATATATATATATATATATATATATATTTGAGACAGAAACGGTTAGCAGATTAATTCTAAACACATAAAAACTCACCAGAAAAAAATCGTTTCATCCACCAAAATGAATTCGGTGTTCATCTGGAGTAATACCAAGCTTGTTGACTAAGGGGGAAAAGAAATGGTGATTGGGAGTATTGGTTGAAAGTTTGAAACTGCATATTTACCTTTCATCCCAAAATTATCGGCATGTAGAAAACCAAAAATAGTTCCAGGTGTAATGGGGTTTAGTTAAGTTGGTTAGGTTAACCCCTTGAGGCCAGAACGTAATTTTCATTGTAATTTGGGTACCATAGACGATTTTTTAGTGAATATAAGCAATATTTTATAGCTATAACCTGTTTAGTATCCTTGTCCACAAACTAATGTGGTATAATTAGTGACTTTGTAATTTTATGGCTCAACAAGACAATTTTTTATAGCAAAGGAAAGATCTGGGTGTGAAGGGGTTAAATCAGAATCTCACCATAGTCACTCGCATGTTTCTTTTGTTGCCTCAGCTTCCACTTGGTCTTGGCGACGATCTTTTGCCAGCGCTTCATCACCTGCTCCACCGTCCTGAGCGGGGTGCAGCACTCGTTCACGGACCAGGTGATGTGTTTCCAGGCTTCCCTCCTCTTCGCTTTCTCTAAGTTGCCGTTGAACACGTAAGTATTCTCCAAATATAACTTGACGAGCAATAAAGAATCTTCCTGCGACCAGTAAGCCTTAATTTTCTTGTTATCAGGGGTGGACAGTTCAATAGAGGATCGTCTTTTAGCTGTGGAGGACATGGTTGGAGATTGGAGAGGCCGTGGTTGTTTACAAAACAGCCTTGATCTTGATCTTGATATAACAGGTAGCTCATATATCAATGGGGAGTTTTCAAAGCTAAGCCGCCAGATGTCTCGCGCATCTCATATCCTCTGCCCTTTGAACCTGAATGATCTATCATTTACCGTAAATTCCCTGTACTTTTTCGGGACATATCAGAATTACCCTTCAATACAACAACTGAAACAGTTCTTCATAAAAAATGTAGTTTATCATTTTATTTGTCTGCAGTGGATGAAAATATTGGCAAAAGAATTGAATATTTGAAAACTCAACCTTTAAAAATCGTCTTTTCATGAAAACACGCAAGTTCAAGCAGAATGAGGCTTCAGGAAATATCTACCTGTAGGTAAGCATTCACTGAGTACCTGTTTTAGGTGTATATGTCTCTCTTACGACGAAAATATAACCAAAACACAGTGTGGCGTTCAGCATCTCCACAGAAACCATCCCGCCGGCAGGATCTGCTATAGCTCATTTTCCTGTTGTCATCACACAGGGCCATATTCAAAAAAATTTCTCCACCCGTTGTATCGGTTTTTGGTATACAAGAATCAAAATACGACGCAACGCGTCGAGCTCAGGGGTGGAAGTTTGAGTCAGCTGATGTATGGGAAGTGGATGAAAGACTCAGTAAAAGTGGAAAGATGGACAGGTGAACTGGGAATGTTTGTGACAGGAGTGATGAGACATGGGAGTATGGCTGTATGCAAAAAGGAAATAAATAGGAGAGTGGAAGAGAAAGGGAAAGAAGAATGGCTGAGGGGAATGAGTGAGAAATCAACACTGGAATGGTACAGGAGAAAGGACCAGCCACGGTATGAAAGGTTCTATGATGGTGGCTATGGAGGGGACCTACTCTTCAGAGCCAGGACAAAGTCGCTGGAGGTAAATAGTCGTATGTACAGATGGAAGAATGATGGCAGCAAGGTGTGTGAGATGTGTGTGACAGGAGTGGATGAAACCGTGGAGCACTTGATGCTGGAATGTGAACGGTATGAGTATGCTAGAACACAGATGTTGGAGGTAGTGGTAGGAGAGGTCGGAGTGGAAGAATGGCGAGAGATGAGAGACAGGAGAGTGGAGATGGAGTACCTGCTGGGGTTGTGTGCTGAGTGGAGGAGTGACAGTCGTGTGATTGAGAGTGTAAAAGAATTCTTGGAGAACTCTTGGAGAGCACGTAGGAGAGAGCATGAGAGGCAGGGGGCCCCTCAGTGATGGGGGACCCCGTATGAATGTGATGCAGAGAGAGGAAGGAGGGGAAAAAGAAATCCCTAGTTTTGCTTCCCCCTTTTGCTTCTCTCCCAACAGATTACATGTGTGGGAGAACGCCGGACCAAAGGCTTCACTGACAGCATCTGCTGGGTGACTCCCAAATCAAGATCAAGATCAAGATCATGATTGGCGACAACTTGCACATCCCCCCTTCACCCCGCTCTCCACTTATTCCATCGTATTTCTTCCCAGACCATTACAGGAGAGTTTTCAACACAACCGAGAGTGACATCCATACACTGTGAATGCACACGTGTCATCATTAAGGTAAAATCAGGTCCAGGAGGCCTTATATAGGTGTGTTAACTTGTGAGGACCAGGCGGCGGCGGGAGAATGGAGGTCGGCCATTGTGTGGAGCAGTGGCGGCGGGCCGTTCAAATGTACTCGCAAGCATCACTCAGGCTAATTTTTTCTGCACCAACGCCTCAGACAAGTGGCGAACACTAACTTAGCTATTATTTTAATGTCAGAAATGATAAATTTCACTAGTAAAATGTATTAGATATGTATAAAACAGTCAAAATACTGATGCCGCTTTGGGCTCGCTTGTGTTGGTACACCTGTCAAATATCCACCAGTCGGGGCAGTTCTTGTAGATGTCACCAGTGGAGGTACGACGGTGGAAAATCTCCACCGGCCGGGATTTGACGAGCATTCTTGAATATAGCCCACACTCAGCACCGCCGCTCCCTTATACCTCATGGCTCACATCCCTGATACTCCTAACCCCTCAAGCCCAGAGGCTGTCATCCTAACTATACTATCATCACCCGCTGATTTCTTCACACTGTCTGTCCTCTACTGGAATATTCGCGGCATCCGCTCCCACATACCGGAGACTCGTCTCCTTATTTCGTGTTCTGAGCTTCAAGTTATGCTGCCTCCGAAAACACTTTCTTATTTACCCCCATATCCTGATTTCGAATTACGATTTTGTTTCCTCTTATTGCCTTGTTTGTCCTCCAGAAAACAACCCATATGTTTCTCTAAACGTAAATTCTCACTCTACCGAACTCATTGTCTTTAAATTAAGACTCCGTGTTTCGCACTTACTGATTTAGTCTTCTTCCTCTAACAGATAAACCTGTTGACATAGGATAAACCAGAGGACTATAGGGTACTCAGAGGGAATTAAGGGTTGATTGATTGATTCAGAGAGAAGGGGATTGAGGTGGAGGCGGAGCTATTTAGTAAACAAACATTTCTACTGTCTTGCATACAGGACTGTCGTTGAGTTGCCAAGCACTTTAAATTATTTCTTGGTTAAATGTTCGTCGTAAGAGAGACATATACACATAAAACAGGTACTCAGTGAATGCTTACCTACAAGTAGATATTTCCTGAAGCCTCATTCTGCTTGAACTTGCGTGTTTTCATGAAAAGACGATTTTTAAAGATTGAGTTTTTAAATATTCAATTCTTTGGCCAATATTTTCATCCACTGCAGACAAATAAAATGATAAACTACATTTTTTATTAAGAACTGTTTCAGTTGTTGTATGGAAGGGTAATTCTGATATGTCCCGAAAAAGTACAGGGAATTTACGGTAAATGATAGATCATTCAGGCTCAAAGAGCAGAGGATATGAGAGCGCGAAAAACAGGCTTGAGCGTGAGCTTATTAGAGGCCTCTTCCATTTGTGTCCAAGTTGCATGAACCAGTTCTTTCAGTTCAGGCTTGGGTTCTGGGTTCAGGGTTGGGTTCGCGTGTCACAAATGGAACGCAAAAACCCCGGTTTTTGTTTACAAACATACTCAGCTGGCGAGGCAATTTAAGAGAGAGAGAGAGAGAGAGAGGAGAGAGAGAGAAAGAGAGAGAGAGAGAAGAGAGAGAGAGAGAGAGAGAGAGAGAGAGAGAGAGAGAGAGAGAGAGAGAGAGAGAGAGAGAGAGAGAGAGAGAGAGAGAGGAGAAGAGAGAGAGAGAGAGAGAGAGAGAGAGAGAGAGAGAGAGAGAGAGAGAGATAAAGAGAGAGATAACGAGATAACGAGAGAGAGAAACGAGAGAGGAGAGAAGAGAGAGAGAGAAGAGAGAGAGAGAGAGAGAGAGAGGAGAGAGAGAGAGAGAGAGAGAGAGAGAGAGAGAGAGAGAGAACGAGAGAGAGATAACGAGAGATAACGAGAGAGAGAGAGAGATAACGAGAGAGAGATAACGAGAGAGAGATATCGAGAGAGATAACGAGAGAGAGAGAGATAACGAGAGAGAGAGATAACGAGAGAGATAACGAGAGAGAGAGAGATAACGAGAGATAGAGATAACAAGAGAGAGAGAGATAACGAGAGAGAGAGATAATGAGAGATAACGAGAGAAAGAGATAACGAGAGACATAACTCAGCTAGCTGCTATGTGAAGGGATCATATCAAGTTTAAGATCGCGGGAACACATGGCTCCACCAGCCATGTATGCCTCTTTTATGCCGTCTGACATCCTCTCCGACTCGTGCATGCGGAAAACCCTTCACGATAAGAGAAATAGGGCCCAAGGCGACCATTGTTTGTTATGAACTGAAAACTCTACCCAAGCTACCCACCTCTCAATGTGAGTAGAGAAAGTTCACGGGTTTTGTTGAGTCACTACGCGCTTTGCCTCGGACCCAGGTTTTCGTGCGCAAATGGAACGCCTGAACTCTTGGGTTCCGTGAACTGGTTCTTGAAATGTCGCAAATGGAAGAGGCCTTAGAAAACTCCCCATAGACTTCCTTACTGAGCTCGATCTGTCATCTGGTGGCCGACTGGGAACTACACGCGGAGCTAGAATACCGGGTTTCATTAGATTATTTTTCTTACACGTTTTCATTTGGTGTTTTGAAATCGTAGTATTTTTCTCATAGCTACGGTTTACATACAATTCACATATAAGCGGTAATTAAAAAACGATGAAACCCCCTGAAAACTACAATCTTCTCCAAGGAAACAATCATTATATAATACTTATGGCTTGATTTAAGTCCAGTATAATACATGGAATACAATGACATGGTAAACATTTGTAGATCGTGCTTGCATTCAGAATTATTAAATAGTTCTAAAATTTGCTGCCGGCTGCTGTACGATATTTTACTGGCAGCTGACCGCATGCCGCATGAGAGAAGCCGCTCAGAGGGGAGATGCTGAGAGAGCGCCTTACCCGCCCTCAGGCGCTTTTGTAACGGCCCGGCTAAGGCACCGACTAAAGCCTATGTACAGTCGATATTTCGGGCGCTTTTGCACTGCCTTACACCTCCAAAGCCTATGGCGTGGGCGTGGTCCGAGAATCCTACTAGCCAATCACGTTGCCTATCTGAGCGCTGCTTAGGCAGCTTCGACCAATCACAAGGCTTGAACACGTCTCTGCTGAAGCAAGGAATTTTGTCCCTCCCTCCCTCACCAAGCACTTATGGCAAGGATACACCGCTCTCCCCCGCCAAAAGCTGTTTCATCACAAGTTTGACGTTCAACGCAGGTTTTGACCACTTATGTATTTTTGCATTAGGATACGTGCCATACACCATGATAATCGTTAAGGTGTGCCGATTCCGGGACAGTGAGTGAAAATTTAATGCAAGCAACATTCCAGGAATAAGGAGAAGATGAATAAAAAAAGGTGAAAAAAAAGTTTATACACGATTTCATTTTGCTCTCATTATCTTATTATAGGTATAGTTTACTGCAATTTTTATATATTCAAGATATGCACTAATGTCTCGTGAAGATGATGGTATGTTCAGCTGTCCTAAATATCATCTGGTAGTATGATAATACCGTATAATAGTACAACATTTTAGTGCGGGCGGAGCACCTGCCGCCCGCCGCCCGCCGCCCGCCCCTAACCAACACACAACACAACATTTCTTATCACCAGCATATAACACCCTACAATGCCGCATTAGTCTTGCACGATCAATTCATACACACCTTGCCACACTATTAATACGTAAACACCAATTGTTACGTTGTAGGAACTGAAACAAGGCTGGATTTGCTTTATAAACAGAAGATGAATGTCTGTCAAAGGCCCACAGCAGCTCACTAAGTCAGGGTCTGACCATGTCTTAGTTTTCAGCGCCTTTAGCGGTGCCACTAAGGCAGCAATCTCGACTGAGCATTGCGGTGGGAGGGCGTTTCGCCTTACCACAGGCGCCCTAGTGGATAGGGCGCCCTAGCTCACTCTCAGCATCTGGCCCCAGAAGCGGAGCACAGCACAGGGTCTGGATGCCTGGAGATGGTCTATTGTTTTCCCAAACAATGAAATGTCTTGAGCACACAGCATTGTTCCTTGTTGCTCTCCATTCTTCACCTCTTCTACACCTACTCTCCCACAACCTACGTCGTTTCCCATCTTTTTTAGTAGGTGGAAAACTGGCACATCCTTTCACATTTTTCATGAATGGGTGTTGGTCTGTGTTGAAGGTTGAATTTGACTTGCAATCAGCCACAGTGTGTTGCCAGGATTTTCCTATAAAGAAGTTTATACCTGGTGCCTTTGTCATTTGAATGAAATTAATTTGGTTATGATTTTTCATTGATTACAACTGAATTGAGAATTGAAACTTGTCTCATGACTTCACTATTTGATTATAGTATGAACACTTCTCGCTGCGGAGAGTACTGAAATGGGGATGAATTTAAGGGGAAGGGGTAGGAGTTTAGGTTAAGGGGAAAGGGTATGAGTTAAGGGGAAGTGCTGCCACCAGCTCAAGCGAGTAGTTCTCTGGTTTACTCCCTGAGCACGTTGAATATTTATATATTAGATTTATCTTGGTAGTCGTGGTTGATACTTAGAATTACACCGAGTAAGGCTGACTCTTTTGGAAGTGTGGGGAAGTATTATCCTAACACGCGGAATAATCACCTGGGGTTTTTGCAATAAACACAAGAACTATATTTGAAACATCATCCTATTTATTCACCATGAAACATTATTTCTGTTTGAGATCTTAGACACATACATAAACTCTAATCTGGAACGGGCAAGCTCTTTAGAGCATAACCTCCCTCACAGAATCATTCTTAGAACTACCACCTATGTCCGTATCAACTGAGCACTATAGGTATACATGGAATATATATATAGGAGAGAAAATGTGAGAGGAATGAGTTGGTGTGGGGATTCACTGTACCATGTGGCCTGGTTTCTGGAGAGGAAGGAGCGAGACACTCCCGTCGAAGCCTGGAGAGGAAGGAGCGAGACACTGGCCTCTCGTGGTAACTAAGGCAAGGTTGGGATGGGTAGGCGGGAAGAAGGGGAATGTTTGGATCCCCTGAACGGCTTCCCCTGGAGGGATTATCAGCCCATGAATGACTTTAATTAACTATGAAAAAGTATACATGAAATGGCCTGCCTATAATACAGTTTCTTCAACTTTGATATAGAAGAATTTAATATGTTTACTCTAATATCCGGGGAAAGTGTTATTTTCGTTCGTTCACGCATACGAACGCGTTTTGTTGAGAGACGAGGTAGTGGAGTCGAACCATAAATTTGGTCGACTTTTAATTTAGCAAATAACTCTATTAACACATCCATTTATGAACGTGATCTGTCACTATTGTGTCTAGTTTGAAGGACATTAAGAATCTAGGAGTGTTCCTTGATCTGATAGGCGGGTGAGGGGAGGATGAAAAGCTTTGAATCCACTAGTTATCAATGATCGCGAAATAAGTGTCCCACGAATTTTGACTCGTATCCGGAATGTCGGGGGGGGAGGGAGTGAGGGAAGGAAGGAAGATAGAAATGAGAATGAAAGAAGGAAGATAACTCACGAGAAACGAAAAGATTGAATTGCTTACGGACATAACCCGGGAATTGTATGATAGGAATTCCCATCCTATCTCTTCCGAATAACGGGCATTACACACGTCTATTCTCCGGGAAAATTAAATTCTTCAATATCAAATTAACTACTCACGGATCTTTTGTTTCCTTTCTAAAGCTGCGTCAAGAGGAGGTGTGTGTATGGGACGAATTTAGAGTGAATTTAATGGAGATTCTTCTATTCTTTGAAAACGGGTGTCTGCTTGTGTTTAATTACACGAATATTCAATGAAAGGAAGTATCCCAATCGACCTCTGACCTGGGTAGTAACGTGGTCGTCAAATCCTGACTCAGTACCCGTATTCTCGGCGGAAGGGTCGTCCCAGGGGCGCACACCGGCTACCCTCTGGTTAGATAATGAGAGCCTTACGAGTCCTGAAATATCCGTCACACCTCAAGCTGGTCGACTGTGAAGTGAGTAGCAGGTACTACTATCTCGAATTAAAATACTCCTCCCACTGAACCAGGCTGAGCCAGTGAAAACCAGACACTCCGAATTCTAGAAATGAGAAATCTCCTAGACCAAATTGTTTCATCTAGTCTGACCTACACTACCCTTGACTCAGTAATTTACATTTAACACTTTTCGCTTAATCTTCACCTGAATACACCACAAGTCGGGTTGATTGTAACTTGAATTAAAATACCTTGAAGACTCACCGAACCAGACTGAGTCTGTTAATGAAATTCAATGAGAGACTGGTATCCCAATCAACCTCTTACCTGGATATATTAAGAACATACTGACCCTCAATTTGTTTTGAATCCTGGTCAATGTTTTATATTTAACACTTTTCGATTTGATTTCCCCAAGAGTAATAACCGGGTGACGCTACAACTACCCTAAACAGAGTAGGTATTAACCTTTCAGGTCCACAAAATAAATGATCAATGTTCATGTTCAAAATAATTCTTCCTCGATTTTCTAATTTAACACTATTGGATACCGAACTTTTCCATCTTGTTGATGGGTGGCATCCTGGGTCTTGTTGACGCCCTGTACTTCTTGATGGCCTTCAGCTCTTCAAAACGTTTCAGGAACTCTTGTAGGTTCTTGGAAACTAAGAGTGTGCCCATTCCTGAGCCGGTGTCGCTGCATCCTCCGCCTCCGTAGCTGTTTGGGCTACCGCTGTTGCTCTGCTGGTTGTTGTAGGACACGGCGGCGGCGGCTAGGCGGTACAGACGCCCTTTGATACCCTGCACGGCAATGATGTACAGGTTTTTGGCGCCTGTGTTGTCAGCGCCGCTCATGTCGGTGACGGGTAGGCAGAGGGAAATCCAGGACTTCCCTCCCGACGCGGCTTCACGTCCTTTCTTCGACATGTTGGCGGTGTCGAGGCGTGTGGGTGGCGGCTAGATGCGGCTACTGTGGCGGCTGTAGCGGTGAAGGGCGGCTGGCTGTGAAGGGCGGCGGAGCTGAGGCGAACGTGGCGGCTAAGCGCGCGGCATGCGGCGGCGAGCGTGGCGGCTAGGCGCGCTGCATGCGGCCTGGCTGTGGCGGCGACGGCTAGGCGTGCGGCATGCGGCCTGGCTGTGTGGCGGGGATGCGCGGCAGGCCTTGGCGGCGGTGACGGCTGTGTCGGCTCGCTTCTTACGGCTCACTGCCACATGGTCATGGTTCATGTGTGTAGGGTGTTTGGTTTATGGGGGAAAGATCTAATGAGCCTATTATAATGATCGATTTCTGTATGAAAATTTACCGAAATTTGATTTTATCTTGCTATTTTCCCAGGTGAGATTCTGTTGCTGTTATTTTTAGAAAATAATATACCACCGCTTTAGTCACCAGTGTGTTGCCAGGATTTTCCTATGAAGAAGTTTATACCTGGTGCCTTTGTCATTTGAATGAAATTAATTTGGTTATGATTTTTCATTGATTACAACTGAATTGAGAATTGAAACTTGTCTCATGACTTCACTATTTGATTATAGTATGAACACTTCTCGCTGCGGAGAGTACTGAAATGGGGATGAATTTAAGGGGAAGGGGTAGGAGTTTAGGTTAAGGGGAAAGGGTATGAGTTAAGGGGAAGTGCTGCCACACCAGCTCAAGCGAGTAGTTCTCTGGTTTACTCCCTGAGCACGTTGAATATTTATATATTAGATTTATCTTGGTAGTCGTGGTTGATACTTAGAATTACACCGAGTAAGGCTGACTCTTTTGGAAGTGTGGGGAAGTATTATCCTAACACGCGGAATAATCACCTGGGATTTTTGCAATAAACACAAGAACTATATTTGAAACATCATCCTATTTATTCACCATGAAACATTATTTCTGTTTGAGATCTTAGACACATACATAAACTCTAATCTGGAACGGGCAAGCTCTTTAGAGCATAACCTTCCTCACAGAATCATTCTTAGAACTACCACCTATGTCCGTATCAACTGAGCACTATAGGTATACATGGAATATATATATAGGAGAGAAAATGTGAGAGGAATGAGTTGGTGTGGGGATTCACTGTACCATGTGGCCTGGTTTCTGGAGAGGAAGGAGCGAGACACTCCCGTCGAAGCCTGGAGAGGAAGGAGCGAGACACTGGCCTCTCGTGGTAACTAAGGCAAGGTTGGGATGGGTAGGCGGGAAGAAGGGGAATGTTTGGATCCCCTGAACGGCTTCCCCTGGAGGGATTATCAGCCCATGAATGACTTTAATTAACTAATGAAAAAAGTATACATGAAATGGCTGCCTATAATACAGTTCTTCAACTTTGATATAGAAGAATTTAATATGTTTACTCTAATATCCGGGGAAAGTGTTATTTTCGTTCGTTCACGCATACGAACGCGTTTTGTTGAGAGACGAGGTAGTGGAGTCGAACCATAAATTTGGTCGACTTTTAATTTAGCAAATAACTCTATTAACACATCCATTTATGAACGTGATCTGTCACTATTGTGTCTAGTTTGAAGGACATTAAGAATCTAGGAGTGTTCCTTGATCTGATAGGCGGGTGAGGGGAGGATGAAAAGCTTTGAATCCACTAGTTATCAATGATCGCGAAATAAGTGTCCCACGAATTTTGACTCGTATCCGGAATGTCGGGGGGGAGGGAGTGAGGGAAGGAAGGAAGATAGAAATGAGAATGAAAGAAGGAAGATAACTTTCACGAGAAACGAAAAGATTGAATTGCTTACGGACATAACCCGGGAATTGTATGATAGGAATTCCCATCCTATCTCTTCCGAATAACGGGCATTACAACAGCACAGACATACCTCGTCATGTTCACTCTTGGTGTTGTTTAGGGCTGCGAGGATCCGTTGTGGAACCATATGAGCCCTGGTGATGTCCTATGAGGCTATCACAGGCGTGGTAGGTTCAGGAAGACTGGTAAGGCGGATGATAACGTGTTATCGTTCGCCGCTGTTGGCGAAATCATGTCAGTGCGAAATCCTGTAGACTCCTCCATTCATCTATCTTATTTCACTAATTTTACAGCTTAACTGCTGCCCCGATACACGTTACAGGCAACATCGAGTCACTAGCTTTCCATGAGAACACTTACAAGTAATAATAGTTGATAAAATAATACATGATAAAAACCATACTCCTGTTCCCACAGCCTGACTGTTTTGAACGTGGATATTTTAAGCTTTTGAGTAACTATTATTACTTGTAAGTGTTCTCATGGGAAGCTAGTGAGTCGATGTTGCCTGTAACATGTATCAGGGCAGCAGTTAACCTGTAAAACCAGTGAAATAAGAGCGATGAATGGGGGGGTCTACAGGATTTCGCGAATTGATAATATTTCGCACAACACGTTTGTTTATAAAATGCATCGGACCATCGTACGTTTGGCAGTGTACCCGAAAGAAATGTTGAATGGCGAAATAATCAATATCTATCACGATTGATTGCACAAAATTGAAGTCATGTCACCATTATTTAGTTCGTTTACCTTCTCTTTGAAGGCAATATTTACCCATACACCCGACCTGATGCATTCCTCTAAATCATTGCATAGAGTGTTGTAGGACATATGGTCGAATACGTATATTTTGCCAACAATCCTCATTATATCCCCATGAATAATGTAAAACCCTTATATTTCCTTTGCGATAACCTATGTTGATCATGTCAACACTTAATTGTAGCTGGTTTGGTAGGGAATAATGGCAAATAAGACTAGCCAGACCTCCTTGACCCGGTATTCTAGCTCCGCGTGTAGTTCCCAGACGGCCACCAGATGACAGATCGAGCTCAGTAAGGAAGTCTATTCTTTCCTGTTTTTTATTTCAATGACAGTGATTAAACTACATTGAACTAAACAACTAAATAAAGACCCAGGCAGCAAGAAGAAATACGTCAGGGAGTGCCATTGAAAAAGGCCAGACTCCCGACCAACAACTGAACCAGTAGAGAGCTTACCGAGAGGTGTCACTCGGGCCGCGCCATTTTGGATTTTGAACAGGTGGCGCCGCTATGCGGATGGTGCAATCCAAGGATAGTATATAGTATATAGTATATAGTACATAGATACTATATACTATCCTTGGTGCAATCCGTCAAAAGTGTCACAATGCTTATATCATTACTGTGCACGGTGTTGTGCCTTTTCAATACCCTAAGATGCAAATATATGTAGTATTACGTTAAAAGAATGAACTGAAGTGGTTACAGGGTTCCCAGACTTGGGAGTTTCCCCTAAATTTTGGGGGGGTCAAAAGTGTCAAAATCCTTACATCATTACTGTGCACGGTGTTGTACCTTTTCAATACCCTAAGACGCAAATATATGTAGTATTACGTTAAAAGAATGAACTGAAGTGGTATTGATGGATGTATTTTTTTGTTATTACACCTTTTGTTCCTTTTGTATTTCATACCGAAGCCCCGGCGGTCATTCCAATAAATTGTCTCCAATCTCAATACCCTCCCCCCCCCCACACCATTTTGTTTTTGGTGAATCAAAATGGGTGGGTGGTGATGGGTAATGGGTGAGTGAATGGGTTGGGGTGATGGGTAATTGGGTGGGGGAATGGGTTGGGGTGATGGTAATGGGTGAGGGGAATAGGGGGGGGTGAGGGTAATGGGTGAGTGAATGGTTGGGGGTGATGGGTGAGTGAATGGTTTGGGGGGTGATGGGAAATGGGTGAGTGAATGGGTTGGGGGTGATGGGAAATTTGGGTGGGGGTGATGGTAATGGGTGTGGGGTGATGGGTAATGGTGAGTGAATGGGGGGGGGGGATGGGTGGGGGTGATGGGTAATGGGTGAGTAAATTTGGCTGGGGGGTGATGGGTAATGGGTGAGTGAATGGGTGGAGGGTGATGGGTAATGGGCGAGTAAATGGGTTGGGGTGATGGGAAATGGGTGATTGATTGATTAATACCAAAAAGGTGAATGGGGCCAGACAAGGAAATGGGTGAGCAAATTTTTAATGGTGTGTGGGGGTGAGGGGTTTAATGGGTGAGTGAATGGGTGGGGGGTGATGGGGTAATGGGTGAGTGAATGGGTGTGGGGTTTGATGGTAATGGGTGGGGGGAATTCCCCCTTCTTTGATTCCTTATTTCTTTCCTCGTCAGTTCCTCTTCTGACTCTCTTCATCCCTCCAATTTCTTCCTTACTCCTTATTCCTCCTTTCCTTCTCTCATATCTCCTTCCTTCCCTCTCTCCCACCTTCCATTATCACCAAAAAGAGGAGCGATTCTCCTTCTATCTGCACGGGCGACTGTCAGTGCGTGCACCAACCAGAGAGCTCTCTGCACCACCCGCTAGGATCGCTGCCGTCCATGAAATCAAAATGGCGCGCCATGTTAAAACACCCGAGTGACACCTCTCGGTAAGCTTTCTGACTGAACTGTGATGTTAGGCGTATTTTGTGAAGACATTTACTAAGCAGAATTATACTTCTTTAAGCTCCGCCCACTTTTTTTCTACTCTTTTGAGTGCACTGCTAACCGACATGATACACTCTCTGGAGTAAATTTTACTTTTCTTCGGAAAAAATATACAATTTTGGGTGTGGGTGGTGCTTTCAAGATCCTGGCGAATCAGAGCGCGCGCATGCATCCAGTCTTTTCTCACATCGCCCTGTAAATGTTTATATTTTCCATTAATTCTCATCTCATTCAGTATTCATAGCATAAAGATCATATGCAAATAATACTGTTTTCAATTAGGCGTATGTAAGGGCGAACCAGCACCTACAGGCGATTGAACAGCGGTTCCTCCTTCCACCCCTTGGTTTTCTGTTCGTGGCTTCGAGCAGGACTGGTTCGGTCACCGGTGGGGGTCTTCTTCACGTCCTGACGTCTGCTTCGTGCACCAAGTCTCGAAGCCCTCTGTGGGGAGATGCTCGAAAGAGTTACGGGCCCGTAAGTATTACCCTAGGGGACTTTTACCTCGTAGCGCCTCTACGGGAGATGCTCAAACCGTTTTCTCACTTGCTATGAGACCGCGAGGCTAAGGGTAGTCGGGAGTACCCTTAACTCCCTACGGGAGTGAAATTTGAAGCGACAAAACATCAACAAACAATAAAATACAAGTTGTATCACTATATTTTATGTTTATTTTGTATTATAGAGCCATTTCATGCTTGCCTGTTTGAAATGTGATGTGTTTATTGCATCATTGACTCCATATATATCATATTTAACATACAATACCTATACTTGTAATAAATTCATATTAGGGCAAACCTAATATATTAAATAAATATATCGGTCGACTTCTTGAATCAAAACGTATAGTTCATCATACAAGTTTGGCCGCTATAATGATGCGGTGGTGGTGGTGTCAAATGTCTGACGTAGCCTACTGATGTATGCAGATGATGTGGTGATCCTTAGTGAAAACCACAATGAGCTACAAGAGATGCTGAATGCTGTGACTGAGTAGGGAAAAGGGACTTAAACTTTTAGGCTCAGTAAGGAGAAGATCAAGTGTTGGTGGTGAATGGGGATGACTCTGATGATGACAGGATTTGGATGGTGGGTGGGAATGAAATAAAGAGAACGAAAGAGTACAAGTATCTGGGTATTTGGTTGGATGATAAAGGCTGTGAGAAAACTAAACATGAGAGGATAGCTAGTAAGCCAACCAGTGGGTTGGAAGGCTAGGCAGTGTGGCAAGATGTGGGGCCCAAACAAGTATGAAGTGGTGAGAGGACTATGGAAGGTGTGGCAGTCCCTAGCATTATGTATGGCCTGGAAAACAATGGTGTGGTCTAGGAAGGAGGTTGGACAGATTGGAAGTAACACAAAAACAAAGCAGGCAGAATAGCATTAGGAGCAAATAGGTATGTGGCAGTGGAAGCGATTAGAGGAGACATGGGATGGAGCACGTTCAAAGAGAGGATAGCAAAGGCAGGACTGAGGTACAGAGCTAGACTTCAACGAATGGATGACAGCAAATGGGCAAGCAAGGTTTGGGACTGGAATATGTATGGGAAGTGGATAAAAGACTCGTAAAGTGGAAAGATGGCCCAGGTGAACTGGGAATGTTTGTGCCCAGGAGTGATGAGACATGGGAGTATGGCTGTATGCAAAAAGGAATAAATAGGAGAGGGGAAGAGAAAGGAAAGAAGAATGGCTGAGGGGAATGAGTGAGAAATCAACACTGGAATGGTAGCTACAGGAGAAAGGACCAGCCACGGTATGAAAGGTTCTATGATGGTGGCTATGGAGGGACCTACTCTTCAGAGCCAGGACAAGTCGCTGGAGGAAAATAGTCGTATGTACAGATGGAAGAATGATGGCAGCAAGGTGTGTGAGATGTGTGTGACAGGAGTGGATGAAACCGTGGAGCACTTGATGCTGGAATGTGACGGTATGAGTATGCTAAAAACACAGATGTTGGAGGTAGTGGTAGGAGAGGTCGGAGTGGAAGAAGGGCGAGAGATGAGAGACGGAGAGTGGAGATGGGAGTACCTGCTGGGGTTGTGTGCTGAGTGGAGGAGTGACAGTCGTGTGATTGAGAGTGTAAAAGAATTCTTGGAGAACTCTTGGAGAGCACGTAGGAGAGAGCATGAGAGGCAGGGGCCCCTCAGGATGGGGGACCCCGTATGAATGTGATGCAGAGAGAGGAAGGAGGGGAAAAAGAAATCCCTAGTTTTGCTTCCCCCTTTTGCTTCTCTCCCAACAGATTACGTGTGTGGGAGAACCCCGGGAAACCAAAGGCTTCACTGACAGCATCTGCTGGGTGACTCCAAATCAAGATCAAGATCAAGATCAAGGTGGTCAAGATACATAATCAGTTCAAAAATCAGTAAACAACTGAAAAAAATGATAGGTAAACATCAAGTTTTGGAACATACAGTGGACGAGATGGGGCCCGATAGGTTAAAAGGCAGGACAAGGAAAGAAAGTTTGAAGACCGATTTGAGTCACATGGAGGCAAAATCAGTCTATTTAAATGAAGTAATAGAAAGAAACTCGGAAGGCACCCCATAGCCTGATGAATGGGCCCTCGGAACCTTGGAAGAAAAAATGATAAGCCTCGAGGATAAGATAGAGTCACATATCAAGGATAATGTAATGAAGTTGGGGAAATATTGCTGAACTGAAAACCAAGGTACAAGATGAAATGAAAGAACACGTTGGGTTCATCATAAAAGGGAAATGTTCTATTGGCTGAGGCAAGGAAAGTTTATGAGAACATTAAGAATGACACAAGAAAACAAGCAAGTGGGGATGAAGTGATTCAGCAAACAACTCAACAGATCCAGAGCAGACTAGAATCGAAAGGACAATATATTATGTATGACGTACAGGAGGAGATTCTGACGGGTATGAATTTTGCAAATCAGAAAGGAAAAAGAAAGCATGCCCAGAATGTGTTTTTTGAAATATGTAATGAGATTGGGTTGACCTGTTATGATAGTGATCTAATCCACATAAATAGAATTGGAAGATACAATGGACTGGTTGATGACAAAGGTGAGGCAATAAGAGCCAGGCCCCTTTACTTGTGAAAGTAAACAGTGGATTGAAAGAAAGGATCATGAGAAATGGATTTGGTTAAAGAAAGCAAAGAAAGTGGTGTACAAACACGTTAGGGTGGCACACGACATGTCAAAGGAGGAGCATCACAATGCAAGACACTGAGGGAGGAAGCAAAAGCCAAAAATGAAGCTGAAAAGAACACAGATTTTTTTACATAATCAGGGGAAATCCTTGGAGCGACGAATACAAAGAGTGAAGAGGAGAGAGGTGAACCCGGAGCCAATAACAGCACCGAGGAATGCGGCAGAAGGAGGGGCCGCACAAGCCCAACAGGAACTAGCCGAAATCAAAATCACTTGGGGAGACGAGGACAGACAAAAGACACCACCCAGGCGAGAGAATACATAAATTTTTGGATGTAAAAATGTGAGGGGTTGGGGTGTTGGTAAATATGAGGATGTATGCAAGGAATTGAGTGAATGGAAAATTCGAACTAGTTGGTGTGACTGAAACCCCCATTTAAGAGAAAATGTACGAATGCATGATAGTGAGTATGAGATGATTGGAAAAGGACGAAAGAAAAAAGAGAAACTAGGAGGAGGGGTTGCCTTTCTTCATAGAAAGGAAGGAAACCTTAAAGTAGATGAGATAGACGTGGGTAATAGTGCTATGAGTGAGGATTTTTCTGGCTGCTAGAGTAGAAGTTTTGGGTCAGAACGACAAGGAAAAAAAGTTTATATTTATTGTGGTATACATGACGGTTGAGGGTGATAGAGCAGGGAGAGAGAATAGAAAGAAGTAACAACATTATAAAGAAGATTTTTAGAGGGCCATGCCGGAGAGAGTGTGATGGTTATGGGGGTTGAATGCACATCTGGTATGCTAGGAGAGCAAATAAAACAAAATGGAGAAATGCTTGCTGAATTTATAGATGAGTTAGAGTTAGAAAACCTGAATGAGGACTGTGGGAGAGGGTCGAGTGACGTGGAATGCAAGAAACCAAGAGAGTGCAAATTTATTATGTGTTTGGGGAATGGCAAAATGCGAGGAAGGTGTTGCTCGAATGTGGATAGATGAAGAGGGAAAAAATTTATATTGTGTCTGATCATAATATGCTTGTAGTGGACTGTATGAAGTGGAATAAAATGAGCCAAAAGTAAGGACGGTGAAGAACAAATGGAGGTTGAGAGATGCAAATGGGAAGATTTTCAAGTGGTGTCTGAGTGGAGATGTGGACAGAGAAAGAGTACAGGAGGTGAATGAGCTAAATGAGAGGCTAAACGGAAAAAGTGAGGAGCGCGCACTTAAAAAATAGGTTTATTAGAAAAAAATGGAAGAAAGAGAGTAATAAACCATGGTGGAATGAGGATATTAAGAGGCAAGGAAGGAACGAAAAAGGTTAAACAGGAAATGTAGAGGGTTAAAGAAAAGGAGGCAAGAAAGTGAAGAAGCGGAGGATGAATACCAGAATGCATGGACAGAATATGTGAAACAGCAGCGACTAACAAAACGAAAAGTAAGAGATGCGAAAGTTATGTGTGACAGGAGTAAGATCCGATCCCCAAAAGAGAAAGGACTTGCAGGTGGGCGTGGTGGTAAAAGATTCATGAGAGGGGAAAAGATGGCTGGGAATGAAGATGTGAAAGCATTGAAAGTAAATGCTGAATGTGTAACAGATGAGACAAAAATCAAAGAGGTTATAAAAAAATTTTGGGAGACATAGGAGGCGTGGGTGAAATCTTTGACGTAAGACCAGAATGTATAACGTTTTGGGAAAAAAAAGATGCGGAAGAGTTGAATTAATGGATTAGCAGGGATGAAGTAGAGAAGTGTGTAAGGAGGCAAAAGAATGAAAAAGCACAGGCCCGGATGAAATACCATATAGAATGTACAAGAATGGGGGTGAGGTGGTGATTGACAGGATTTACTGACCTATTTAACCGTGTGTGGGAAGAAGAAAGGGTGCCTAGAAAATGGAATGAATGTAGAGTAACCCTATTGCATAAAGGAGGATACAAGAGTAAGAATGAATTGAAGAACTATATACCAATAGCCCTAATGAATACAGTAGTAAAGTTTTTAGTGCAGTGTTGAAGGAAGGTTGTTAAATGGTTGGAGAGAGCTATGGTGTTAGGTGAGGAGCAAATGGTTTTCGAGTGGATAGGAGGGCAGAGGACAACATGTTTGTGGTGAATGAAATAATTGAAAAGAAGGAAAGGGAGGGAAGAACACTGTACCTTGGGTTCCTAGACATTTAGAAAGGCCTATGAAGAGTAAACAGAGAAATGTTATGCAGGTTTGGAAAAGGTTGGGTTGAGCCAAAAAATAGTGAACCCTAGTGAGAAGCATGTATGAAGACACTAGAGCAAAATATAGGCTAGGTAGTATAGAAACAGAATGGGTGAGGAGTGAGAGAAAGGGGTTAGGCAAGGATGCATCTGTCCCCAACCTTGTTTAGTTTGTATACTGAGGAACTGGCAGTAAAGGGTGAGAAGAATGGATGCAGGAGTGAGAGTAGGAAATGACAAAATAAGCTTGTTAATGTATGCAGATGATATGGTAGTTATGAGTGAGTCGGCCGAGGAACTCCCGACCTGTTAGATGTGGTGAATGAGTATGGGAGAGACTTTGGAGTAAAATTTAGCCGTGAGAAAAGTAAGGTGATGATAGTAAATATAACAGAGGATGACAGAAACGCTACGAGACTGGGAGAAATGAATTGGGAAAAAACTAGTGAATACAGTAAGGCTACCTAGGGATGTGCATTAGTTTCCAATGGATTGTGGAAAAGCAAAGGCTGAAAAAAATCAGCCAGGCCAATCAGTGGGTTGGGCGACTTTGGGGGTGTGGCAAGGATGAGGGCAAGCAAGTATGATGTGTTGAGGGAAGTGTGGAAAAGTGTGGCTGTCCCAAGCATTATGTATGGGATGGGAGGTGATTGGGATGGAATGGAGTGAATAGAGATTTGGAAGTGGGACAAATAAAGTAGCAAGAATGGCACTGAATGCACCCAGATATGCAGCGACTGAAGGTTTAAGAGGTGACAGGGGTGGAGTACATTTAGGGAGAGACATTCGAAAGCAACACTCAGGTTTTAAATCAACTGGAACGAATGAGGACACAAGATTGGCACGAAAAGTTTATTTGTGGAGTGAATGTAGTAGTAAAATGGGGAAGCGATGCCCAAAAAATGGTGAAAAAGAGTGGATTGCGATTTTGGTGGATGTATCAACTGATAGGGTGGAAGACCGAATGTAATTGAATGGAGGGTGTTGAATGGTGATGAAGAAGGCCTTGAGTGGGATGTGAGAAAGTGGAAAACTGAGATCGATAGAGTAGTGAAGTATGTGGGGCTGAGTAAGTGGAAAAATGAGATGGAGCAAAAGAAAACACTAGAATGGTATAAGGAGAAAGAGGCACCACGTATGAAAGTGGGGTATGATGGAACCCGGGGTGGCGACCTTCTCTTCCAAGCCAGAACACAGTGCTTAGATGTTTAAAAGCAAGGAACTTAGATGGTCCGAGTCAGGCAGCAAAGTGTGCCAGATGTGTACATGGGTGAGGATTGAAACAGTGGAACATGTGATACTAGAATGTGAGAAGTATAGCGGGGAGAGAATGGAAATGATGCGGGTGGTTTTTGACTGAAATGGGAGGTGACATGAAGAGGTGGTTGAAAGGACAGGAAGAGAATGGATGTTATTACTGCTGGGACTGTGTGGTGAGACAATGGACGGATGATTGAGACAGTGAAAGAGTTTTTGGAAAGATGGGTATTTTGAGAAATAGACAATAGACTCTACAGCCCTAAAACAAGAACAAGAACAAGACTACAGGAGTAGCTGGTTTAAAGCCTGGCCTATGAAGAAAAGGCCCTGTAACATCAAGATCAAGATCAAGGTGGCGACCCACAAACTGCGCGGCGGCTGACAGAAATAGCCCCTCCAGGGTTTTTATAGAGCTCAGTGGTTCCTCCTCACAACACCACCACAGCCTCCAGGACATCACCACCAGAGCTCCCAGGGTTCCTCCTCAAAACCACACACAGCCTGCCAGGACATCACCACCAGGGCTCGCAGGGTGGTCAAGTCTGGCTGGGTTCGCATCTGCCCCCTATCTTGTGTTTTCTGTCACCCACTGAGTCATCGTGTTTTTCATTGTCAGCCTCAACACTCCAGCCACAAAACTTCTCATTTCCCCCTTCAAAGGTCTAACTTTTTATTCCTTGACTAAAAAATGTCCCCCAGCATCCCTTTTTCTACTCTGATTTTTATATTTCAATAGTTATTTTCTAGTGTTTGCCCGCCCCACCGAAATATGCCAAAACCTGGTTTTGGCATAATAATAAAAACCTTTTGGCCCCCAATCAAAACCTTTCTGAGCGCCATCTGGCGAGGACAATGCAACCCTCGAATGATTACAAACCCTTTTCCATGAAAAATTTTAATATATATCAAAGTTATCCTCGATCAAAAGGAAAAATGGGGGAATATAAATTGAAACTTTTGCCCAAATCGTGAGGGGCACGATCAGGGGATGCTGAACATGCATGTGACTGCATGAACAATATTCATGGTTTTTGTATAAAAGAAAAAACAAGTTTATTGCTATTTTTTCCTGGTAATCGAGGTATATCTTTGAATATATTTTTTTTATCAGGGATAAAATTCTGAGGGTTTTGGCATAACTTTGGGGGTTGGGGAAAACTTGTGGGGGTTTTTGGGCTAAAAATTTTTTGGTTTTTGTTTTTAAAAAGAATATCAGTTTATATGCTATTTTTCCGGGTAGATCGGGGTATATACCTTTTTTATTTTTTATTTTCTGAAACATTTTTTTCAAAAATTTTCTGAGGGTGTTGGCATACATTCTGGGGGTTTTTTGGCTAACTTTGGGGGTTTTTTGGCATAACAATATTCAGGGTTTTTGTATATAAGAATAAAAAAGTTTATATGCTTTTTTTCCTGGTAGATCGGGGTATATACTTTGATTATATTTATTTATCATGGAACATTTTTGTAATACTTTGGGGGTTTCCCATTGTCCTCGCCAGATGGCGCTCAAAAAGGTTTTGTTTGGGGCCCAAAAGGGTTTTTTGATTACTTTTCCAAAACCCCATTTTTGGCATTTTGGGTGCCCCCCCCCGGTTTGCCCATTCCCCTTCCCCACAAAAAAATTTGGGGGACCTGGGGGAATGCGAGTTTTTTTTTTTGGCGGGCTACAAATATCGCCAACCACAAAATTTTTTGATTTAGGGGTGTTGAAAAAATTCCCTATCTAGTAAAAATTATTGGATTTCTTCTGAGCCCCCGGACGTTGAACCTGACGACCCACAGAATGATGACCAAAGTGTCGAAAACCCCCTTCCCGCTAGGGGTTAGCAGATTTTTGGGTTAGGGTAGGTTAGGTTAGTTTATTGGGGTTTATTTAGGTTGGTTGGGTTAATTTTTGGAGGCAAATTTCCCCGATCAAGAAAATTCCCAATATAATTAATTTTACTAGATCTGGGGAATTTTTCCCCTTACACAACTCTTGAATTACGATTTCCGTCATAATTTTTTCCTCACCCAAAAACAACGCATTCCCCGGTCCCCAAACTTTTTTGGGGGGAAGGGGGAGAGTATAGCAAACACTAAAAATTTTACACAAATGTTTCCTGTTACAATAGGTGCTTTATGTAATGGAGATGTTTTTTTTTCCGGAAACCCATATTTAAAAAATAAAAATTTAAAAATTTTTCATCCCGAATTTTATGATCGCCGTTGCATTAAAAACACTAAATTTCCCCATAAAAAAAAGCACTAAAATTTTGGCCCGGGGAAAAAATTTGTCGGGGTCTCAGATAATAGGGCAGAGCGTGGCTCCTTGTGCACTGTCACCCTGTTGCGGTGCTGAGGTCACAGTCACCCCGGCTGCCCCCCCCGGGCACTGCCCCGGGCTCGCTCCGGCATCCCCGGGTTTCCCCGCAGGACCCCCCGTCGCGTTTTTGGCGGGAGTCTTGCGGGTGGAGGCTGTGGGGGGGCCGCATGAGGGGCCCCGGAGCAGCAGTTCAGTCTGCCTCAGGGTGGGGGGCACAGGTGGATGGAAAGAATCACGGGAGCAGGCAGCTAGGCCAAGGGACACAGTGACGAAGTGTCAGCATGTGACAAAACATTAAATGCAAGAGCCCGCTTGAGCAACAGTTCTTGACACACAGTGGGGTTAAGACCTGAAAGTTTTTGAGTGGGAAAAGATTCTAAAAATGACCTCACCAAACACACCCTGACACCAGTGGTTTTGAATTTTGAATGTTTTTGAGTGTGGGAAAGGTTTCTACAAAAGGTGACCTCACCAACACACCCTGAACACATTGTGTTAAGAATTATGAAGTTTAGATGTGGGAAAAAATTCACTAAAAAAATAACCTCACCAAACACCCCTGACACACTGTGGGGTTTAAAAATTATGAATTTTTAAGGGGGGAAAAGATTTGCTAGAAAAAGTGACCTCACCCAAAAACACCCCGACACCAGTGGGTTAAGAATTATGAAGTTTAGAGTGTGGGAAAAAATTTGCTAGAAAGAGTGACCCTCACCACACACACCCTGACCACAGTGGTGTTTTAAGAATTTTAATGTTTAGAGTGTGGGAAAGGTTTACTAAAAGAGTACCTCACCAAACACACCCGCACCAAAATGGTGTTAAGAATATGAATGTTTTAGAGTGGGGAAAAGATCACTCAAAAAAGTAAACCCCACCACACACACCGACACACGTGGTTAAGAATTTTGAATGTTTAGAGTGTGGGGAAAAAATTTACTACAATGGGGTTTCCCCAACACACCACCCTGACACACAGTGGGGATAAAATTTTAATGTTTAAGTGTAGGAAAATTTACTACAAAGATTTACCCACCCGACATACCCTGACACACAGTGGGGGTTAAAAATTTGAAGTTAGAGTTGGGAAAAAAATTCACTCAAAAAAGTCCCTCACCGAACACACCCGACACACATGGTTTAAGAATCAAGAATGCCTAAGTGTGGGAAAAGGTTTTATACCCTTCACAAATCCCCCAAAAACCCCCTTTAGACACCGGGGTTGCGGAGTTCAAGTGTATATTTGTACAATTTTTTCAAGACAAAGCCTGATATTGCCCCCACATGAAGATCCATTTTTAGGTGGTGTGTTTTGTGGACAATTGGTTTACCCGGCTGTGGGAGTGTGTCCTGTGTGCTGGGTGGGTGGTGGCAGGTGTTACATGTGTGGTGGCAGCCGTGCCCTTTGTTCTGTGAGGGATAAAGGCCCCGCAGTTTGTTGGGGTTGGGAGTGCAGGTGGACTTTTTAAAAATGTATCCCGGGGTTTTAAAAAAGGGTTTTTCTGCTGATTGCCCTTAAAAAACAGTCTTTTTCCCCGATAATTTTAGTCCTATTTTTTCAGGGCACATATATGTTATCGATAACCTTTCTCGTCTCTTCATCATTGGCAGCCGCAGAAAAGTGATGAAAAAACTGCATTAAAAAACAAGTCCCAAAATTTTCTACAAATATACAAGACGATGCGACAAAATTTAAAAAAAACGGGCTATAAAAATTTACACCTGTGTCTATTTCATGCAGGTTTTTTCCAAAAATGCAAAGTATCCCGGAAAAATAAACATGGGAAATAGGTGAAAATTCCCCCAAATAGAAGGAATTAATACAATAAGTGGGGAAAATTTGCCTAAAAAAGGGGAGCTAGTGTCATTATGGGAATGGGGCAAAAGGAAAATCAAAAAACGATGGAAAAAATTATAGGTAAAGCACCATGATGAATTAATAACATTTGGGGGTTGTTTCACCGAACAAAAGTAATCATTTTAGGCAAAATAAGGGGGCTCCCAACTTACGTAATTTGGGGTTTGTACTGAACTTGCAATGTACAAAAGTTAGTCCACATTACTCTTGTCAATACTGAACACTGCACACCACCACTGTCAAAAGAACAAAATTACACTACAGCTTATAGCCCAATATTATTTCAACAGTACCTATTTTGTATCAGCTTAAATGGTCTATACAGCTTATACCCAATATTACTCAACAGTGCCTATATTGTATCAGCTTAAATGGTCTATACAGCTTATAGCCCAATATTACTCAACAGTGCCTATATTGTATCAGCTTAAATGGTCTATTCAGCTTATAGCCCAATATTACTCAACAGTGCCTATATTGTATCAGCTTAAATGGTCTATGTTGCTTGGGGTTTGCAGTGATTAACCGGAGTGGTTGAGGGGAGTTTATCCGAAGGAGAAGCCAGCATCTTCCGTAGGGTTTTAATTGTAAAGAACAGAGATATGCGGGCCCACCTAACACCAGCAGGGGCCTGGTGTTAGCGTCCGGCTACAGGGCAACGACTAAGTTACATGGAGCGCGGCTCGCAGGGCGCGCTTTTGCCCATGTGTCACATACAGTGTTGCAACATAGCATGAATGTGTAGGAATTATTAAGAGGCATGAATATTATGTAGTTGTGACTGTCTGGTTATAGTCGCATATCCACACCTCCCTCCCCCTTCACGCTCGTAGCGCTAGTCTCGAGCGGACTCCTTTTCTTTGAGCCTCTTAGAACGGCACGGGTCACAGGGGGGTGAATGAAAGGGGACGTGTTTTTCCCTCGTCCGAGCAAGGGGACCAGGGACGCGGGGGAGGGTGTCGTCACTAGAGGTTGGGAGGGGTCGGAGGAAACGGCGGTTTCGCCACCAGACGCGCCCACTGGGAAGACGCACCCGAAGTCCCTGGTCGTGCCGCAGCCCATAAAAAACCCCGACCTTGTCCCAGCGGTGTGATGTCGGGTCCTGGACACGGACGGTCTGGCCGACACAGCCTGGGTAGGGGGGGGGCCCATGCTGGTCGTACTGAGCCTTGACCTGCTCAGCACGGGCGACAGCTCGGGCGATCACAGTCCTCTGTTGGGGGCCTGCCACTCCTCCGAGAAGGATCAGGATGGGCAGGGACACAGGAGCGGAGCGGGTGGCCATAAAGTGTCATCGCAGGGGATCGTCCCGTGGAGTTAGGAGTGTTGCGAAGCTCCAGGAGACCCCTGTCGAAGTCTAAGCTGTTGATGTTGCCGTTGGGGGCCGTCTTGAGGATGAGGTGTTTCACCAACTTGACGGCCGCCTCGGCGTGGCCATTAGACTGGGGGTAATGCGACGAAGATACCGCGTGGTGGACACCCCAAGCGCTCCGTGAAGTTCCGGGAAAGGGGCAGTGCTGGTGAATTGGGACCCGCCGTCAGTCCTGAGGCGGAGCGGGACACCAACTTCCTGGAAGTACCGGCAGAAGAACCGTTGGTGTGCGTGGCGGTAGTATCGGCCCCGCAGTTGACGACCACAGGCCACCCGAGAGTCTGTCCGCGATGACCAGGAACGACTTCCCGGCGACGGAGAAAAAGTCTGCAGAGACGGACTCGAAAGGCCTGGAGAGGTGGTCGTCGCACAGTAGGGGTTTCCTGTTGCTGACTGGGCTGTAGCATCTGGCATGGCTTGCAGGCTTGGACGGTGCTGGTAATGTCGGCATCGATACCTGGCCAGAAGACAGTTTCTGTGCCCGGCGCTTCGTGGCTGCGACACCTCGGTGACTCGTGCAGCCGAGCAAGGGTGCGGCGGGGGTGGGCTGCAGGAACCACAATTCTCTGGGCCATACAGGACCACTCCCCCGTCTGCGTACAAGCAGTCACGGAATTTCCAGTAGGGGAGTAGAGAGCTGTGCAAGGTTTTACACATTAGGAGGGAATCCTGGGCGTCACGCAGTCCCGTAGGCGGGTGTACACGGGTCTGTCGCTGCTGCGGCTCGGAGTTCCTGGATCGTCCTATCGGCGTCTTGGTGTGGCGGATTTGAGGTGTGAAGGGTCCTGATCCTGGTTGATGGGCGTTGAGGGACAAAGACGTCCCGAGGTGCGCTGCAACTTCGGCGCACACCATCTCGTCCTCTGGCGTGGGGCGGCTAACTGGGGCTCGTGACAGGGCATCGGGTTGCAGAGCTGCTTCACAGCTCGCCACACGGCCGTAAACAGGTAGGGCAAACCTTCTCCTTGAGGCGTTGGAGGCGAGGGTTCTCAACTGCGTCCAGGTGTAGTGGTTAAGAATCGGGATCAGGGGTCGTGGTCCGTCATCAACGTGAAGCTCTGTAGGCTTATCAAGTAAGGCCTGCACTTCGACATGCCCCAGGCGGCGGCGAGCAGTTCGAGTTCAATGTGGTGTAGCGGGTCTCGGCGTCAGCGAGGAATCTTGAGCCACCTGAACGAGGGATGTGCATCCTTGGCCATGGTCTTGCAGAAGGGCGTAACCAAGCCCCTAGAGGCGAAAAGGCATCACTTTGAGAATAACTGGAAGTGCTGGGTCAAAGTGAGCGAGAATCGGCAGTCGAAGCAGGCGCCGTCTTGACACGACTGAAAGCCTCGTCGTGATTTAGGTTTTCCAGTAAAAGTTCTTTTCGGGCTCATCAGGGGACGGGGTGGCTGGCGGCAGCGGCGATGGCTGGGGTGAACTCTGACAGCTGGTTCACCAGCCCATGAATGAGCGGGCGTTAGTCAAGTTAGCGGGAGTCGCGAAGTCCCGGATGGCACTGACTATGTCCTCATCCGCGGCCACGCCCTCAGCTGAGAGGTTATACCCGCAGAAGCTCACACTAGGCGCGGCAAGCACAAACTTGTCCTTGTTAAGTGTGATCCCGTACTTGCGACATCTAGTGAGCATCTGGTGAATACGTTGGAGATGCGTGGGGAAGTCGTCGTCCGAAGAGGAGAATGTCGTCAACCACCTTAACGCAGTTATCTACACCCTGCAGGGCCAGGTCGCCGCGGAGACGTAAGCGTCACCGGTTTGCCAAGAAACCCATGGGACCTCTGCAGTGTTGAAAGCGGCCATATGGGGGTGATAAAGGCGTGGCCGGGCAGTTTGCCTATGGACAATTTGCCTACGGACAATTTGCCTACCGGACAGTTTTGCCTACGGACAGTTTGCCTACCGGACATTTTGCCTACTGGACAATTTGCCTACAGACACTTTGCTTACGGACACTTTGCCTACGGACACTTTGCCTCAGTGTTTCTGTAATGCCCGTTATTCAGAAGAGATAGGATGGGAATTATTATCATATAATTCCGGTTATGTCCCGTAAGCAATTCAATCTTTTAGTTTTCTCGTGTAAGTTTATCTTCTTTCTTCTACCTTTCATTTCTATCTTCCTTCCTCCCTCACTCCCTCCCCCCCCGACATTCCGCGTGCGAGTCAACATTCGTGGGATACTTATTTCGCGATCAGTGATAACTAATGGATTCAAGACTTTTCATCCTCCCCTCACCCTCCTATCAGATCAAGGAACACTCCTAGATTCTTAATGTCCTTCAAAATAGTCACCATAGTGAGAGATCACGTTCACTAAATGGATGTGTTAAGTCGAGTTATTTGCTAAATTAAAAGTCGACCAAATTTATGGTTCGCCTCCATTACCACACCACTCCAAAAGACGCGTTCGGACACTGGACACGAACTTCAATAACACTTTCCTCGGTTATTGGATTAAACATATTAAATTCTTCTATATCAAAGTAACAGGACTGTATTATAGGCAGCCCTTTCTTAGGTACACTAGTCTCATTATTTAATTAGTTATTTCGGGATTATAAGCTCTTCAGGAGAGGCCAAGTTCAGGGTATCCAAACATTCCCCTCTTTTCCCGCATGTCTTGGTTCACCCTAAAGACGGCAGTCTCTCTCCCACTCCCCGACAGGTAAGACGTACGACGTTCGCTCCTATTCTCCCCCCCCCCCTTTCCTTGTTATAATATTGTTATCTATATTTCCAAATATGGGTACCGATGTTTAGTTTTCACTAACGTAAAGGAGGCCTGCCCCATCCTTATAAGTATTATTAACGGAGTCTCTCTCCCACTCCCCGACAGGCGGACATCTAGGCCTTGACGCAAAGGGCCCGATACATGGTTTTTAGTGAAACACACACAACATTCTTACTCTTATATTCCCCCCTTATATCTTCCATGTAGAATTATAAGTATTCAGCGGTATGTTACCAAAGTGAAGGATAATTTATCAATAAGGTTCAGGGAGGGAGGTGTATGCTCACCAGAGCTTACCTTCATCACATGGGAAGAGCTTCCTGTATCAGAGTGTAGTTTTACTTATATCAGATTAGAGCTTTCCTGTGTTGGGATGGAGAGCTTTCTGATGTTGGATTAACACTTATATGTTTGTCTGTGATCTCAAACAAGAGACATACTACTTCAGCATGAATAAATAGGATGATGTTTTCAAATAAAGTTCTTGTGTTTATTATAAAAACCCCAGGTGATTATTCTGCGTTAGGACAGTAATTCCCCACACTTCCAAAAGAGTCAGCCTTACTCGGTATAATTCCATGTATCAATCACGACTACCAAGATAAATCTAATATTAATATTATTCAAACACGCCCAGGGAGTAACCCAGAGAACTACTCGCTTGAGCTGGTGGCAGCACTTCCCCTTAACTCATACCCTTTCCCCTTAACCTAAACTCCTCCCCCTTCCCCTTAAATTCATCTCCATTTCATTACTCTCCGCAGCGAGAAGTGTTCATACTATAATAACATAGTGAAGTCATAAGACTAGTTTTCAATTCTCAATTCAAGTTGTAATCAAATGAAAAATCATAATCAATTAATATCATTCAAATAACAAAGGCACCAGGTATAAACTTCTTCATAGGAAGTTCTGGCAACACATTTCCATAGGAAAATTTTTCTTTACCTTGGACAGTTATAGTGATAACCCTACCGTAGATAACAGTATAGTCGCCAGCTGCAATAATGTCGCCAAGCGACAAATATTACGAATTATAGCATCACTACTGATATGTATGTGCCACTGAAGATGATACACAGTAGTTCATACCGCGGACAACTCATACCGGACAATTCATACCATGCTAATTCATATCCCGGACAATTCATACCCCGGACAATTCATACTATGGTCAATTCATACCCCGGACAATTCATATCAGACAATTCATACCCCGGACAATTCATACCATGCTAATTCATACCCCGGTCAATTCATACACCAATTCATACACCGGACAATTCATATCCCGGACAATTCATACCCCGGACAATTCATATCAGACAATTCATACCCCGGACAACTCATACTGGACAATTCATACCATGCTAATTCATACCCCGGTCAATTCATACAACGGACAATTCATATCCCGGACAATTCATACCCCGGACATACCATGCTAATTCATACCCCGGTCACCGAGTAGTTTACTTATTGGGAATAATGAAATATATTTTTTAATGTTTATAAATGATTAATATAGGCCTATGACGTATGGTATATACTTTTTTTGGGCATGATTTTTTTTTTTTTTTTTTTTTTTTTTTTGCCCTATAATTTTTTCAAACATTGTATATGATAGAATAAGCTTGTCCATATGTTAATGTCCATATTGGGGGTTTCAGGTCAGACTGCTGAAAATTGAAAACAATCTGTTTAATAAAATGTTTGAATTACTATTATTAAAAAACTAAGCTTCATTGGGGATTGCAAATGGTTGCATTTAGACGGCATTAGTGTGGACTTTATTCAATTAGTGCCCGGTATGGGTATGTCAAAAAGTATGAGAGCGGTAACTCTTACAATTTGTATCTATTTTACACTTTGTTACCCTCTATCTCAGTTAATTATTGACGAAGAGAGTTCATTTTTACTGGGCATATCATTGACATTATCCACTATATATTTGAAAAGAATGAGCTCTGAGTGGACCTTAGTTTGAAAAATTAAAAAAAATTTTTTTTCTTATTTTGCATTTTTATGCTCGTCCCATTCACGCACCAAGAAGGATAGAGACTTGAGTTACAGTATACTTTTAGAAAGTAATGCTATTTACCTGCAAATTAAAATGTTTGAGGAATTCAATGAAAAATATGCTCTCTATAATTGTTCAAAAATGAGCTTAAAATCACTTTTTTGAAGATTTTCAAAGTCTTCCCGTTTCAAAAGGGATGTTCAATCAGGCATGCAATTCACTCTATATTGTGTAGAATCTAATGCTGCTTGCCATTTGAGTGCCAAAAAAATGAATAAATTCAGTTTTCTTGCAAATACTTAAAATATTTTTGGGGGGGTTATACCACTGCAATTATTACTCATATTTAAGTCAATAACACTCAAAGACTAAGTAAGATACGGCAATGAAATTCCGTCCTCTATCGCTTTATACTACTGTCTAGAAGCTGTTTAGGTTTCATATATATAGAGTTAAAACTGTTACAATTACAATGCTATAAATATGTACTTTTACATGGAAGAACTCATGCAAAGGTACCTTTTACGGCACTATTTTTCCTATTCTAAGCTTCATTGAGAAACGGTATATATTTTTTATAGATCATAGATAAACTATCTTGGCTGAAATAGTGCACGAATGATGTCAGTTTAATAAGAAGAATTTTGAATGGGACAAAAATAAATGTTTTTTACAAATTTAATCACTCATATCTTTCTTGTTTATTATGAAAAACAGATACTATTGGGTGGCTGGGCTTATTACTGTCCCCATTATATAGATTAAAAAGAAAAATGAAATGCAACGATTTTGAACATTTGTGAAAATAATTATCGAAAGGCCATTTTTAAGCTCTTGTAACACAACCATAAACTTCATTTAACAATAATCTACCTATTTTGTACGTACAATTATATACATTTTAAAAAGAAAAATATTCAATTTTGTATTCAGAGAAAATTTTCACGAAATAAAAGCCTTGACTTATTGTCGCAGGCAACATTTGAGTAGAGTATTTTTGGGGGGTAAAAAGGACTGCAATTGTTACCGCTATTTAAGTCACTAAGACTCCAAGAATAATAATGATACAGCAATGAAATCATATCTCCAATCACTCTATACTCTTGTCTATATGCTGTTACAATTTCATGTAAATATACTAAAGACTTAAAATTTTAATGCTCTAAATAAGGACTTTTACATGGAACAATTCAATTAAAAGCACTTTTTGAAGTAGTATATTCCAAAACTAAGCTTCATTGAGAAACGGTATTATTTTTTTATAGATGATAGAGAAACTATCTCTACTGAAATCGTGCGCGAATGATGTCAGTTTCAAGAAGAAAAAAAAATTGTAGGAGACACAATAATTTTTTTCGTCATATATAATCACTCATATCTTTTTTGTTTATTATTATTAAGAGTTTATATTGGGTTGCTGGGCTTACAACGGCCCTTAGTATATACCCTAAAATGTAAAATGAAATCAAACCATTTTGAAAATCAAAATCAAAAGGTCATGTTTAAGCTTTTGTAACATAACCATAAAATGCATTTAACAATAATCTACCTACTCCATACGTGAAACGATATGCATTCTACAGAATCCAACATTCAAGTTTGTATTCAGGGAAAACTTGAATGAGATATCAGCTTTGAGTTATTGCCGCTGGCCCAATTTGAAGTCAAAAAATAATATTCTTTGAAAGGCTCTATCTCCAAAACCAAAAATGATAGAAAGAGTCGCAAGGTGTCATTTAAGCCGAAATATGTCATTCTTGTTACGCTTAGAGCCATTTATATTTTTTGTCATTAACTTTTGGTCTTATGGGTGAAAATAGAGCAAATTTGCTTGATTTTGCAACATATTTTAATGTAACTCTAAAACTTATTGACTGATGTTTATCATATTCATATCAACGACGCATTAGGACGTCCCCCACACCATATGCGAAAATCAGTCTAATCCAAAAAGAAAAGTTACTCAAACACACTTGTGAAAGTTTTGAGATTATGTCAATATTCGAAGTCATAAGAGGGGCACGACTATACAATGTCTCGAAGATTTTTTTCTCGACAGGATGTCGCTGGACTTCAATGACACATCATTTTTAATGGCATTTCCACACCTAGAAAAAAAATTAAAATATTTATTTAAATGCCCCAATTCAGCTCCTAAGTGGAAAAAATATTCTTTTTCAGAAATCATTCATAGGTACAAAGTACCCTTTTTTTGATATTCTCTATCTCAGTAACCAATCGTTGTTGAGCGACCCCATTAGTGATTCTTAGATCTTTAAACTATTCGCTCGGCACCCGTAATGTAATTTTTTTAAACTTTTTATAACTACAAATTTTCAACAGATTTTAATAATATTTCTTTATATGACGTAATAGTATAATATCTCTAACATATGAACAAATCAGACTGATCTGATATATTGCAAGGATGCAGGAGCCATTCAAAAATAAAAATAAAATATTTTTGACATCTAGCACCTTAATATTTGTTGGATCAATTTGATTTTTCATAATATTATAGATATTGTACTCATATGCCATCTGTGTAAATTTTATTAAATTTAGATAAAAACTAAAAATAGCACACAAAAATCCTAAATTTTCTAAAAAAAAATCCTCATCACCCACAAAAATTTTCGTTACTACGTTCCCGACAATATAGCATAATTTCTATAGTTAATTTGCGTTTAGTGTTTTTTTTTTTTTTTTTTTTTTTTTCTATTTAAAAAAAAAAATCAAAAAATTATAAACATTTTTTTTAACCCAAAAAATCTAAGAAAAATGATCTATATAGTCGAGAACGAACCAACGAAACTTTATGTGGGTGATAATGAAAAATAATAAAAAATTGTAGAAAATATTAGCGAGTTTTACAATTTTTAGCCAAATTTGATTTTGTTTTACAGATGGGGTATTAGTACAGTACCCATCATATATTACAAAATCAAACAGATCCGACAAATATGAAGGGTGCTAGATCAAGTTTTTTGAAAACTATTGATGCAAAAAAAATCATATAATAACCGATCTACACTAGATTGATATGACGATTATGAAAATAAAAAAATCTTTGCTCATCAACAATTAATTGGTTTTTGGTATGGACCAAAAAGGTTTTTGTATCAGGATATACCAAACCGGTTTTTGGTACATTTCGGTCGACCCAAACTCGGGTGGCGATCTTCAGGATCCAAAAAAGTGTCTCCATAGCTTATCTATTACGACATGAGATTAACAACCATAAAAAATCTAAACATATCAACAACAACAACTGTGTGCACAAAAACTACCCACCACAAATCCTGTACGCGGTACCAACCTTTACCTGCAACCTACCCAACTCACTCACGCAAACTTCACCATCAAAATTATAGACCCTATAAATCAAAAATAGTGCTTTAATTAAAAATCAGACAAACGTTTTACCAGATACAGGCAAAAACGTATTATAAAATCCTGCATTATCATTATTCATGATTTCCCCAAAAGTGGATTTCCTTAAATACAAAAAATCCAAATCAAGTTATAGATCATAAAAAATCTAAATAGTCTCACATAGGTTTATTAAAGTAATCGGCAGGACCATTTCATCATTCCTGATTGAATGCATCAAATCATAAAGCATACGAGATATCAACAATACGAATCGTCACTTTGTGTTCAGTCAGACCTTTTTTTAAATAATCCGCAATCAAAAATCTGCAATTCCCCGAGTTTTTCAAAACACACTCAGTTTGCAGAACGCTCAGGCTACAGGCTCGGTGACGTAGCATCAGGGAGGCTCATCTTCGGCTGATCGAGAGGCACGTAAACACAGAGATAAATATAGTACTTGAAGATATTTGGGTGTTTCTGATAGATTTTTTTTGCTATATGCCACATGCATGCATCCTTTATGGGTGCAGCAAGACAGCTGTGCCTTTCGAGAAAAGTTTGCACACGGAAAGGAGTGGCGTGTGTAGGGTGATACACGCCTATAGTGTGTTGGGGCGAGCAGTTGTGTTGAGAAACGGCGCCCCCCCGTAAGACAGTGACTCAGTCCAACACCATACCAGACCAGGTGGCCCTGTTAGACAGGGACGCCAGGACTGGCAGCAGCGGTGGACCACCACGACTGTGGGGCTTTGCCTCTTAACAAGACCAAGTAAACCAAGTAAACCAGTTGTGGAGTGGGCGTGCCCTGTGGTGGTGTGGCTGTCACACTTTCTGCCTTCCCGCCCGCATATTTTCCAACTCTATGCTGTAGTTAATGCTAGTATGTGGTTTCCGAGTAATGACGTTTGACTGTAGCTCCAAAACTAACCATAGGATTTTCTCGAAAGTACCTTCATTGTGATTCCCACACACACATGGTTTAACCTTATTTACCAATCCATGTTTTGGAGAAGTGCCAGGTCCTCCTGCTGAACCTCAGGCTCTGCTAACACCTGTTCATCCACCTCGTACTCGGGCTCAAACATATAGGATCCCATGACAATCTGAGGTTCGTTTTCCTCATAGTATACGCGACCAGCGTCATTTCTTTCGGTGTCAGATTGAGCATCGTACTCTAGATCTGTCACAGCGACAGATTCACTGTCTGACACCGAAGTACAATCGCTCATCATAACATTTGCCGACAGGTGTCAGACAGAGTGTCTGCGGGCGTCCCTGTTCTGACGTCATCAATAACAGTCGTAGCCCTGTTGGAGGGAAGATTTTTTTTTCGCGCGCTTTTTACAAAAGTCGTGTTTTTACGGAAATAAGGCCTGGAAATCAACTATTTTTGGTGGATTAAGTGTTTTGAATGTACATTCAACATAATTCAGCAAAAAAAAATTGGGTCTGGACGATTATTTTAAGAGGCAAACGGTTTAACAGATACAACCAAAAATTGTGATTCCTAATATGTCATATTTTCCATTATATGCCCCAAAAGGGGCATTTCCCTTATAGATACAAAAAAAAAAAATATATATCAAAATTATAGATCATAAAAAATCTATAAATACTATTCTATTAGTTTAAAAATCTGATAAATAGTTTAGCAGACACAACCCAAAAAGTATTATTCATAAGGCATAATATTTTACATTATACCCAAAAAAGTGGCCTTTTCCTTATAGATACAAAAAAAGACGATATTAAAATTATTGATCATAAAAAACTCTATAAGTAGTTTTCTATGAGTTTTATATTAAGGCAAACAGTTTACAAGATAAAACTCAAAACAATTATTCCTAAGGCGTAATGTTTCACATTATGCCCCAAAAGTGACATTTTCCATACAAAAATAAACATGGAAAGTAAAAGTGTAGATCATAAAAAGATATATAAATAGTTTTCAATACGTTTTACAATCAGACAAACGGTTTAACAGATACAACCCAAAAACTAATATTCATTAGGCGAAATATTTAAATTATACAATAAATAGTGGCATTTCCCTCCCTCTCATATTTCTCTCTCTTTTTCTCTTTCTCTATAGTCCATTTGATATACCTTAAGCCGAAAATTTAAATCGAACGAATTTTAAACATTTTGTAAAACAAATATAAGGCCATTTTTAAGCTATTCTAACAGAACAATAGAAGTAATTCAACGATAATCTACCTCTCTAATACGTAAAACTATATGCAGTCTACAGAAAGCAACATTCAATTTCATATTCAGGGAAAAATAGAAAAAAATATAAGCCTTGATATCTGACCGCTGGGGCACTATTTGAATATAGAAAGTCCTATGACCGATATTTAAGTCACTAGCACTCGGATAAATTAAGATACAGCATTAACATTTCTTATTGCACAATATACTAATATTTAGCAACTGTTAGAGTTTCAAGGGTTTATAATAAAAAGTCTTAGAATTGCAATCCTCCAAATATGGGCATATAGACGAATTTTTTTTCTTCAAAGTTTTTGCATATATATATATATATATATATATATATATATATATATATATATAATATATATTATATTTTTTTTTTTTTTTTTTTTTTTTTTTTGGGGGGGGGGGGCACTCAAATGGCAAGCAGCATTGGATTCTACACAATATAGAGTGAATTGCATGCCAGAATAAACGGAAAAAAACTCCCTTTTGAAACGGAAAGACTGAAAATCTTCAAGAAAGTGATTTTAAGCTCATTTTTGAACAATTATAGAGACAATATTTTTCATTGAATTCCTCAAACGTTTAAATTTAGAGGTAGATACCATTATTTTCTAAAAGTTTACCGTAACTCAAGTCTCTATCATTCTTGGTGCGTGAATGGGACGAGCATAAAAATGCAAAAAAAGGAGAGAAAAAAAAAAAATTCAAACAAAGGTCCACTGACAGCTCATTCTGTGCACATATATAGTGGATAATGTCAATGATATGCCCAGTAAAAATGAACACTCCGTCAATAATTACCTGAGATAGAGGGTAACAAATTGTAAAATAGATACAAATTGTAAGAGTTGTTGGAATTATCGCCCATCAACTGATGAATGACAACAAACTGTTGAAATTATAAAGTTAATTAACGTGAACTCACCTTGCTATTAACCCATAATCTACCTAAGCTGCACAGATACCCTATTTAGACGGTAATTAAGGTATACTCAGCAGTGGCAGATGGGCTGAAGTTTAGGCAGGCTTGATCATTAGCTTGAGGGAGTATTGGAGAGACGCTGGGGTACACAGAATGGCAGGACGGCTGGCTGTGGAATGTAATGGCGTCGCGGACTGGGCTGACGTGGCTTTTCACAGCTGGCAGCGATTTTATAAGATGTGTTTTACACCTCGTCCTTGTCTTAACCGATTGATCGGTTAAAGTTTACTCATATTAATATGAGGTTGACTACACCTTAGTGTACAATCAAAAGCTCACTACAACATCATAGTGTAGCGGCTAACTCGTAACTAAAATGTCTTGACTAAAATCCTTTCAAGACAGCTGGAGCTTACACGTGGGACACGTTCCAATAATGTTCCTATACGTGGAAGTTTCCTGACAATTCTTATATTATGTTAATCCTTTGATTAATTGTGGTATTATAGGTGAATACCACCAAATTTATATTACTATACATCTTAATGTCTATATACATCTTAATTTATACCCAAATCTATAATAATATATACATAGGTGGATTTGGATTCGTATCCCGCCTTCCTGGTGGTAGGCGCCAAATTCCACCATTCAAATTAATACCTTTCTCAAAATTAGAGCGGTTTTAGTGGATAATTTCCACAACTGGGGGCCGGCGAAAAATGAAGGGTTACTTCAAGTAATTTGACCCCCTTTAATGAGGTTTCTCCAAGTGGTTTTACACTTTAAAGCAGCTTGCCTCCGAGGTCGAGAATCCCCTAAGTTGGCCTGCCAAGACGCAGACTTAGAGTCTTCATTTCTCTCTTCAGCTAACTCTAGGGGAATCAAATTATTTACCGTCCGCACACATCGTTGTCCCCTCACTAGTAACTCCACAGACCTCACAATCCCCTTTCCATCAGTATGCAATTTTGCTATTTTTCCTAGAGGCCATTGCGAACGAGGCATATCTCCCCTAAGGATTACTATATCTCCTACTTTGATTGGACTTTGATTTTCTGGCTGTTGAGTCCCATAAAACTTTTCCCTTAGACTCAGTAAATAATCTGCACTCCAATGCTTATCCCATGACCTTAAAATTTTACTTAAGGTATGATAACCTTCCCGGAGATGTTGAGCCGTGTCTTTTATTGTAGGATCTTGTATATCTTCCCTTGTATCTATCAAAGGAAAGGGTTCCGGTCTTCTCCCATAAATTAAATGTGAGGGAGTAAGAGCCTCTATATTTACTGATGAATCATCTAAGTAGGTTAAGGGTCGGTTATTGATACGGGTCTCAATCTCAGTCACTGGTTTTCAAGTCTTCTAGACCTATCTTTGTCTTGTGGAGAGTTATCCTAAGACAAGACTTTACAATGCCAATCATTCTCTCTGTGAAACCATTTTGCCAAGGAGCTCTAGGAGTAGTAAAGGTCCATGAGCATATCCTTAACTCTAGAGATTTTTGTACTGATGGATGATTTAATATTTCTAACAATATGGGGGAGGCTCCTACGAAGTTAGTAGCATTATCGCTAATCAATCGCCGAAGACACGACCGCCGAGCCACAAACCGCCGGAACACTTGAATAAATGTTTCGGCACTTAAATCATCAGCTATTTCTAAATGAACAGCCCTTGTAGAGGTGCAAGTAAATAAGCAGACATATACTTTCTTGGGGGGAGTATTATCTCCTGTAATTATTATTGCCCCAGTATAGTCGACACCAGCTACCTCAAATGGTTTTAATGATTGTACTCGATCCATGGGGAGTTGAGGGGGCCCGGGATAGGTGATCAGTCTTCCCTCATATCTCTTGCATTTGATACAAGATTTGAGGTAGTATTTAACTGCCTGTCTACCCTGCGGTATCCAAAATTCCCTCCTGAGATAGGCTAATGTATCAGCCATTCCACCATGTAAAGAGTTCCCATGAGATTCATCCACTATCAATTTAGTAAGATGATGACGTTTGGGAATTAGCATGGGATTGCAGGTTTTATCGGGAAGATCAGCATTCCAAATTCTTCCTCGACACCTAATGATGCACTCATTATCTAGGTACAGACCTAATGATTTGATAAGTTTGTTCCTACGGGGACGGGCCGAGGCTAAGATCTGATATTCCTCAGGAAGTTCCTGTTTTTGTATTGTTCTAACCCAAAACTTCAAAGGATCAGAACTATCCCACTTTATGAATTTGAAGACCAATTTAGTAGTCTTTAATATTTTGCTTAATAAGGAAAATCTTTTTATATCCATAACAGGATCTGGGATCAATATAGGTTCCATAATTATATCTTCTGATATGTCTGACTTACTATAGACCTTTTGATTAGGCCATTCATTATTATTTTTCAGCCAGGTAGGACCTTTAAACCATAATCCTGTATTTAATTTGAGGATAGTTGTTCCTCTGGACAAAATATCAGCTGGGTTTTCCTTGGTAGCAACATGATTATAGTGAAATGCGGAACCTAAATCATTTATCTTACCAACACGATTCCTGACATAAGGGATTTTTGTGTTATTTTTCACTAACCAGTGTAGGCAAATTTCACTATCGGTCCACAGATATACTTCACTAATTTGTAATAAATTGCTTAGATATTGACCTAATTTAGTGCCTAATTCTAATGCAGTCAGCTCCATTTGAGGCAATGTTCTAGGCTTAATTGGGGCAACCCGAGCCTTAGACATAATTAATTTACATTCCTCTCCTGCTTTAAAATAAGCTACTGCACCGTATGCACTTTTTGAAGCATCACAAAATATGTGTAGTTGCTGGGGTTGTCGCCCATCAGCATTTATTCTCCTACTTATGTGAACTTCATTTATCTTATTGAACTCAGATTTTATAGTCTCCCATTTTGTTGTATATTTCCCATCTAGGGGGGTATCCCAATCGAGGTGTTCTCCCCAGGCCTTTTGTATTAGACATTTACCCCTTATAGTTATTGGGCTCACTATGCCCAAAGGGTCAAATACTTGGCTGACCTGACTTAAGAGTGTTCTCTTTGTTAGGACCACATCAGAAAAATCTGGACACTTTAATCTCAGTTCATCAGTTTTTACATTCCACCATAATCCTAACACTGATTGGATCTCTGGTGGCGTATAATTAAAGAAATCCTTCCTGATTATCCCTTCTAGTCTTGGAGAATTAATATTCCAACTCTGTAAGGGGAGGCTGGCCTTCCTGCAATCTTTATTAGCCAAGTTATAAATTTGTATTAGTTCTTCCTCAGAATTTATTGTCCCCTGCAAATTATCCATATAGAAGTTCTTCCCCAATTCTGGGCTATCAGAACCCTTAAAATGGTACTGTAATGTTTTATTTAATAGAAAGGGGCTTGAGCAAGAACCAAACAGAACTGACTTAAACCTATATGTGACTAGGGGCTATCTTCCTGAGATATATTTTCAGGCCATAGGAATTTTGTGAAATTTCTATCTTCTTCCCTTAGACCTAATCTTAGGAAAGCCTTAGAGATGTCAGCCACATAGGCGAATTTATCTGTTCTGAATTTTACTAGGACATCTCCTAGATTAGACAAGAGATTCGGTCCAGTCAGCAGGCAGTCATTTAAACTAGCATCTTGTTTAGTTTTGAAGCTACAATTGAAAACTATTCTGATGGGGGTGGTTGATGAATCTTTAGCCACTGCATGGTGGGGTAAATAATGTCCTATATTATGATTTACTGCTCCTTCCAGTTTTTCGATAAAATCATCCTTTAATTGATCTTGAATGATCTTATCATAGCACTCCAATTTAGACTGATTTTTCTTCAGTTTTCTTATGGAACTATTTAAGAGGCTCTTAACTATGTGATAATTGGAAGGTAACACAGGGGCATTTATTTGCCAAGGTAGACCTACTTCATATTTACCATTAACATAATTGACAGTGTGATCATAGTGATCTAGAGTATTTTGATCCTCTTCAGGTAACTGTTCGGGTATGATACCGATAGTTTCTAGATCCCATAATTTGTGCACGGGGATATCCCCTTCTTCCAATAACTCATTGATTTGAGTGGGTACTAATGGAGTCCCTATTCTAGCAACCAAGAGGGGTTGTGCATGACTAGGAATGCATTCCTCTTGTTTTGGCTGGTGAGTGGTTTGTGGGATAGGTCCCATTATAACATCACCACCGGCACTGGTGAACATGGAAATGTTATGTCTTTTAATGACCTTACTTAGGAATCGCCCAAAATAATCAGCGCCTAAATTATTAATTGGCATGGGCCATCCACATCTTCAAAGGTATTTCTGAGTAGTCTAACACCTTTCTGTTTCAAAGTTTCAGCTGTAGATTTAAGTCCTTTTACAGTTAAATTTATACCGATGTCATTAACTACAGCAGCTACCTTACATTTATAATTACCCAATTGGACTAGTGGTCGAACAATGTCAAAACTTTGAGCTTCTTTATTGGCCAGAAAGCCCGAAATGGCTAAGTTCACCTTGCTAATTACAGGTAGTTGTAATAGAGCAACTATCTCTCCACTAATAAATGATCTTTGTGCACCACTGTCAAACATTGTTTTAACAATGGCGTATTACCATTATGGCTCACCCTTAACTCTGCCGTAGGGACAGCGGATGAACTACTCATACTAGTTACTGCCATTTTAACAACCGTAGGGTCTGTTCTCCCATCACCATTAGGACACAAGGCTATGTGATGAATGGATTTTCTACACTTCTTACAAGTACCCAGACTAATAGGACAGGCTTGTATTGCATGTTTACCACTAAGGCAGGTTAGGCAGTTACCCAGGTCCATTAACCTTTTGTACCTAGTGGAATAATCTGGGTATATATTACAAGTGGAGGGTGGATGTTCTTCCTCGCAGAAAGCACATTTTTTTCTGACTTCACTTGTAATAACCCTATATTTAGGAATGGCACCTGTTCTTTGAGTAGGTCTTGATGATGGTTTACCGGTTGGTCTAGCTTGAAACTTATCTACCGGTTTTCTTCCCATCATAACTTTAGTAGGAGCGGGATGACTACCCACCAATGAGGGCTCTCTAAACTCTAAAGGTGGCTGATATCGCTGATTAACTTTAGGTCTAGTACGTTATCTCAATCTCCCTGTGGGGGTGTTCCTGCTCAATACCTTGCAAATGTTTGCACTCTTGTAATAATCTCTCCTCTATTTGCTTGACCGTGAAGTAATTACTATTGTACCTCTGATTTAAGTGGTCTCGCATCCTGGTTGGTAGTTTTCTCCATATCATGATACTAACCATCCAGTCTGATTCTGTCAAGGGTTTATGAGCTTCAATGGCTCTTAGCGTGCAACTTAAAGTTATTCTGAACTCTTCCAATTCTCTGTGATTGTGAGAAGGGCTCAGTAGATCCATGAACTTGCAGAAAAGATTCTTTGTTATCTGATCTTTATCTTCATAATTATCTCTAAGAATCTTGAGTGCCACATTATAATTGGCATTTTCTACTGTTAATTCCTTTACCAGCAGATATTCAGAACCTCTCAACTGACCTAACAAATAGGTTAATTTATGCACCTCTGTTAGATCAATCCTATCATCAATTAATTTGAATTTATCCCAGAAAGAATACCAATTCTCACCCTCAGAATGGGGCAATGACAAATCTGGTAATTTAAGTTGGGGTAAAGAGGCTTTGGCTGTGGGTTTCTGATCATGCACTAAGTTCTCATATTTAAATACTGTTTCCATGTATTTGATACATTCTTGATCATACTTGCTCTCATAATTAATTAATTCTTCATTCTCATCACTGAGTAATTGTAAGTAAGCCTCTTCATAATTATCCCATCTATTTTTTAGCATTAGCAGTCCTGACTTTAAACTACTATAGTCAATAGGGATAGTCCCAGCTGCTACCTCACACTTTTTATATATTCGTGTAAGCCATCCTAATTTAGCCGCTAATGTTTTAGTCCCTTCCGCCATGATTTTAATTGATTAGATGAAATGAAATAAAGAAAAGAAAATAACAAATTGGATAAAAGTTTATGAGTTAGGGTTCCCTAATTTATTGAATTCTAAGGGTGGATGTGCTGTTGACTCGGCCTACCAAGGCGCGGAGCCAGGCCTATAACCATCCACCACTTTATTTAATTTAACTAACTTCATAATCATTGTTTGCGGATGGAAGCTTAAATGCGGCCTGTGTTGTGGCTGTCTGTGGCTCAGCGGGCAGGTACGGCGGGTGAGTACGGCGGCCTGTTTATGGCGGCCAAGTCCAGGATTGTTTAAACCAAAGGGGGCGGGGAAACTGGTGTTTCCTCTGTATCAGACCAGTATCCACCTAGTGCTTGGATACCATCCCACTCCCCTTTCTTCAACTTTATGAAATTTATAAACTTGGCTTTTACAAAATAACAACCTCGCCTAGTCCAGTGCACGCCATCTCGAGAGAGATCTGCTTCAAAAGGCTGTGCGTTAAAATGTACTACTGCATAGCCTTTTAATTCTCTCTTCAAGGCCCTATTTATAGCATCTTTGACCCTATCATAGCTGAGTTGGCTCACCAGGTGATGTCTAGGAGATCGATTGGTCTTCCTAGGCTCTATCAAACACACTCCTAAACGACTGTTACACTTCTCCTCTATTTTCTTCACTATACTTTTGATATTATTTGTGATGACTCTGGGGCTACACTCATCATCTATATCATTGCCTCCCAGAAAAAGGATTGTGAGGTCATGAGGCCAATCAAGTACTGCATTGAGACGCGTGTCTGTGTTAAATTTATCAGCCCTGCCACCTGGTGCTCGGAAAATCCTGAGATCCATATTTTTCACGTCCAGTCGCCGAGTACATAGACTGTGACCCACTACGCTCACTCTATACATTCCCAAAGATAATCCTATACTCGGGGCACCAAACTGTTGGAATTATCGCCCATCAACTGATGGATGACAACAATCACCATTTAAAAAAAAAAAAAGAGAAAAAAAAGTGATCGGATCATCTCATAAGTGGGCTTAAAACCTTCCCCTGGTCAACCTGGTTCCAAAACTGTGCCATATGATGGGATTCCGCCACGGGGGGCGGAACCTATACCACACACACACACACACACACACAGACACACACACACAGACACACAGTCACACACACTTTCGCTTATATTATTATAGATTTATAAACATTAAAAAATATATTTCATTATTTCCAATAAGTAAACTATTCGGTGACCGGGGTATGAATTAGCATGGTATGAATTGTCCGGGGTATGAATTAGCATGGTATGAATTGTCCGGTATGAGTTGTCCGCGGTATGAGTTGTCCTGTCACCGATATGAACTACTGTGTATCATCTTCAGTGGCACATACACATCAGTAGTGATGCTATAATTCGTAATATTTGGCGCCTGGCGACATTATTGCAGCTGGCGACTATACTGTTATCTACGGTAGGGTTATCACTATAACTGTCCAAGGTAAAGAAAATTTTTCCTGTGGAAACACTGAGGCAAAGTGTCCGTAGGCAAAGTGTCCGTAGGCAAAGTGTCCGTAGGCAAATTGTCCGTAGGCAAACTGGCCGGTAGGCAAATTGTCCGTAGGCAAACTGTCCGTAGGCAAAGTGTCCGTAGGCAAAGTGTCCGTAGGCAAATTGTCCGGTAGGCAAACTGTCCGTAGGCAAACTGTCCGGTAGGCAAAGTGTCCATAGGCAAAGTGTCCGTAGGCAAATTGTCCGGCAGGCAAACTGTCCGTAGGCAAACTGTCCGGTAGGCAAATTGTCCGTAGGCAAACTGTCCGTAGGCAAACTGTCCGGGTACCTGATAAAGGTTGTCAGGTGTTGGTCGTCCTCGTGCAGTTCCAACTGCCAGTACCCGCACAAGGCGTCCGCTGTGGTGAAAAAACACGCTGACGGGTTAACATTGCGGTCGGCGGTGAATGGAGTTGGGGCAGGATGTGTCGGGCGGGCCACTTGAGCGTTGAGTTTCGTCAAGTCAACTGTGATTCTCACGCCTTTATCCTTAGCCACGACGACTAGCGGGTGACACCACTCTGAAAGGTCGTCACCGGCAGGCTTGATGATTCCCTGACGTGTCATCGACTCAAGTTCCTCCTGAACTTGACGCTGGAAAGCGAAGGGAACCTGCCTCGGTGTGTGATTGGCGAACGGTACGGCTCCCTCCTTCACGTGAATCCTCATGGGTTTGCCCACCATGGGTTTCAGAGGAGACATTTTGAGATCCGCCTTGGAGAGTAACACGTCCGGAAACTCGCGCATAAAGTGCGCCCGTGCAGCTGACGGGGACGTGGTAGGAGGGAGAGTCATCTCAGCGCATCTGTTGACGTGCTTTACCTCCATTAGTGGCTTCAGGAAGGCAGGTGAAATGCTAGCCAGCTCCATGCAGTGGCCGTAGGAGAGGAGGGGCGTTTGAATACCCTCGTGCACCTGTATCTTGGCGGTACAAGATTTCCCGTGGAGCCGTAAAGTAGCGTAAAAACATCCCACAGCAGGTGTCATTACTGACTCATCCGCTGTCAGCGTAGTAGTGGACGGTAGAGGCTGTAGGCTGCTGAGGGGGATGTGAAGCATTTGCAGGTGTCTCGTGCCGATGACATTGACGTCGGCGCCTGTGTCTGCTAACATCTGGAGCCTTGAAGTGGACTCGACGTGCACCAGGTGAACGCAGATCGGGGTGGAAGTCATGCCACTGGAAGGTGAGACATCTGTTAGGCTACGACAGTTGCTGTATTTACGCCGTGAGATGGCTGATGCGCGACCAACGTTTAACGCGCCACCCTGGCCATCGTGGCTAGGCATGTTGCGGCAGAACCTGTCGTAGTGGCCAGTCCTGGTGCAGAGGCGGCATTGGGCTGTCTTGGCGGGACACTTGTCAGTCCCCGCCCAATGACCTTGACGGCCGCAGTTGTAGCAAGACGCAGCCCTGGCCGGACACTTTGGGCCATGACGCCGCGCACAGGATTGGCAGGGGTGAACAGGGCTGGGAACCGCTGTAATCTATGTTGAGTCTTCACGCGCTGACCCGAAGGTAACTGTTGAGGTGAATGAGGCGTCTTGTCGTGGCGCCTGCCTATCTTGTAGGTAGACATGACGCGAAGCTGGCTTGGAGACGAGTATATAGCGGAGGCTGTATGGCGGGTGGCTTCGAAGGAACGGCAACAGGTGACCACGACTTGAAGAGAAGCGCCTGTGTCTAGGGAGATAAGGCGTTGAATCAGCTCTTCATCTCGCACACCCATCAGCAGAACCATTTTCAATTGGATCTCCGCGCACGACATACCGTTACCAGTACACAAGTCGACCTCCTCTGCCAGGTTCTTCAGGCGTACGAAGAAATCGGAGAATGACTTGCCGTCAGCCTGCTTACAACACAGGAGTTCTCGACGGCGTAGTGCTTCATTTCGTTGACTCTTGAAGTGGGACTGTAGGGTGTCTAAGACCTCTGTCACCGTCAAGGAAGTGTCAGGTGCGATCCCTAGGGTATGTTCTAGGATCCTTTGTACGTCCAGTGACACAGCCATCCGCAGCTGGATGAGTTGCTTATGTCGTGGCAGCCTCTGTGAATCCAGCATGGTGGGGAAATCTTCCCACAGACGACGCCACTGCCGGAAAATTTGGAAGGAAGAATCAGCCAGCAACGTCGGTGGACTGTGGGCCACATGTTTGCCAGCGGAAGTCGTGACGGTGGGATGTGGCAGCCACAGGAGAAGCGGCGAGTGGGGTGGTGGTTGTCGCGGGAGTCGCGACCGTGGGTAATGCGCCGCTCGCACCGGCTTCGTGGAAAGCTGGAGGTGAAGGAATGTCCCGCGCGCTGGCCGCAGACTGCGGTCTGTGCGGAGGAGACAGAAGCGTGACAAGAACTTGAAACCGTGAATCCTCCTCCTTTCTCCTGGCCTCGTTGTCACGTAATCGTCTCTCCTCATCCCGCTGGCACCTCTCATCTTCATCCTGGATGCGTCGGTTATCAGCTGATAACTGGGACTCCTCCAAATAGCGAATCAAACTTGATATCGCGTCCCCCGGTAGCGGGGATGAATGTATTGTGTTTAGTGGTTCAAAGGGTGGGGAAGCGATTTCCTCTTCGTCATCCTCAGACCCGCTAACCGCAGGTGACAAAACGGGGAATGACATCTTGAAGGGAGACACTAATTGAAAAGATAACCACCGTACGTGGAATATCGAAAACTTAGGGAAATGTGGGTTGTGTGTGTATGGTGTGTGTGTGTGTGTGGCATTGGAGCGGGTGGGCGGGGGGTCTCTAGCCGCCCGCACCTGGTTTCAAGGTCACCCGTACCAAGCGGGTGATGATGGTACCAACGGGGCCCCGGTACAAAAAACGCACACTGAAAAACACACACAGCACTTATAATACACTGGTGACCCTACCGTCATACGCAGTCCACACGCCTTACGTCTGTTCACAGGCACACGAGCACACGATGCTGGAGACGAAGTAATCCAAGGAGGAAGCGTGGATCAGTGAAGAGATGCCTCGTGGTGTCAAGGCGGTGTTGTGTTCTGGGGAATGGTGGGAGTCGTTGCCCGCCTCTAAGTTCTTATACCTGCGATCTGCGCTATGTTGCTCGGGGTTTGCAGTGATTAACCGGAGTGGTTGAGGGGAGTTTATCCGAAAGAGAAGCGAGCATCTTCCGTAGGGTTTTATTGTAAAGAACAGAGATATGCGGGACCACCAGCGGGGGGCTGGTGTTAACGGTCCGGCTACAGGGCAACGACTAATAGCGTATTTTCGCGACGCGGCTCTGGCCGGTCTGACTACGGGCTAGTCACGCATGACGTCACTGTTTTTGCGAGGCAGTCTAGAACGGTTAAGCCAGTCCAGTCCGGTCTCGAACCCAATACCAGGACCACCTTGGACCATGTGGAGAATTGCGCATGCGCTATACAGTCAGCCGGGAAGGCGACCAGGACCTTCTCGTGCTAGCTGATAAGACATGAAACACCATGATGCCGACATAAGACTAACAGTATCACAGGCGTGGTAGTTGTAAAGTCTTCACACAGTTAAAAGGCGACGACAAAAAGAATATTGACAGAATGGACGCTACAGGCCGTCTCACAGTTCCTTTCAGTACCGCCACTCGATCTCAGCCAAGGAACGACGAATGGGCGGGGCCAGTCTCGATGTATTTTCGGGACCACAAATCCACCTCTGACCCGGTCCGGACTGGACTGACCAGGCGTGTGAACGCACGAAAATGCGCTATAATTACATGGAGCGCGCTGCAGGGCCCTAGTTGTCCAGTCACGTGTCACATACAGTGTGCAACATAGCATGTATGTGTAGAATATAAGAGGCCATGAAATTATGTAGTTGTGACTGTCTGGTAAGTCGCATATCCACAGTCTTTACAGCTATACCCAATATACTCAAGTATATATTGTATCGCTTAATGGTCTTACAGCTTATAGTCCAATTACTCAACAGTACTATATGTATCAGCTTAAAGGTCAACAGCTTATAGTCAATATACTCAAGTATATATTGTATCAGCTTAATGGTCTATACAGCTTGCCCAAATCTCACATACTATATTGTATAAGCTTAATGTCTATACAGTATAGTCAATATACTCAACAGTACTAATTGTATCAGCTAAATGGTATACAAGCGTCGTCTACAGTGAGCTCGTCTCGATCGAAGTCTACGTTATCGTCACTTTTAAAAAAAATTACCCTGAAACCTATTTAAACTTTGAGCTCTTGGTATTTCTTACAAATGTAGCCTTACCGAAGTTTCTAGACTATCGTACATCTACTAGATAAATTCGCAGTCATGTCACTGCACTAATGCGCAGGCACAATATATAGAATTAGATACTACAGCTGTATGTGCCACTGAAGACATATAGTGTGATGTACATAACATAAACTACTGTGGATGCGTGTTCAGTGATACATAACAGTCTGTGGTGATGCTAAAATTCGTAATATATTATGCCTGGCGACATTAGTGCAGTGTCAAGTGACTGGCGACTATATGGTTATCTACGGTACTGCTCAAACAGGTAAGTTAATGCATATATCCATATAGATGTGTTTCCATCTGATGATATCCATGTACGCTATAGATTTGTTTTTTCAAGTCGGAGTGAAAAATCTACTGTTTTTAGCTGATATTCTACAAAAATAAGTCTCATGCGAATGACATGGCTGCCGTTTGATTTTCTGTGATGACCTCTATGTGTTTGTATGTTTTATATTACTTTTATATATATTTTTTTTACATTTGTGCCTATAGCGCCTGTAGGCAGTAACCTCCAGGGGTGGGATGGTAGGCCCAGGGAGATTCACTTGAGGGCTGTGATGGTTGGCCCTCGCCCGTGGTGGCGCAGGCAGGATTTTTATAGTGACGCCTGTGATTAGAGGCTCATGCCGCCCCCCTGTGTCCTCCGATGCACTCGCAATCCAAAGCAGAGTGGTCATTTCAATTTAATCTCAATATTATTCTTGATTTAATCTTTTTTTACTTACTGTTATTATATGTTTGTTCATATCCACTGTGTCTCTCAACAATCTGGCGTTCATGCTAATAACTTCTTTGATTTCCTGTCTGAGTATTACATTTTTTACACCAAAGGATTATTTTCTACAATTTCTACCTTCTCCCTTCCCTTTCTCTCTCAATTTCCCTACCTTTCTTTCTCGTTATCATCCTTTGCCACTCAATTTCTCTCCCTCTCAAAATCCACGAGAGAGAGGGAGGGAGAGAGAGAGAAAAGGTGTCATTTTACAAAGCTTTTTAAAAATGTCCTTACCTGTGTTGTATAAGAGGTATTTTGAGTATGCGATGCGATGGGAAATGCGGCAAAGTTTACATCGAACTCACGCCGCATAGCCTTGACAACATTAATTAACTCATCAACTGCAGTGGCTCAAAATGCGAAGTAATTTAGTTTCTCTTTAATTAAGTACTCGTTTCAAAGAAGTTCTTGGGATCTGTATTTCCGCTTATCATTTCAAAGCTCGATTTTTATTATCATCATTATAAGACTATATGCATATTTTTTTCCTTTTGGCGAACAATTGATTGGTTTACTTTAGAGTTTAGAGTTCAGATTGTCATTCCCGTATTTCTGAGATCTTCAATAACGATGTGCATTCAGCAGAGAGCCGGTTTCAAACATTTTCCTTGACTGACCTACAAAGCGATCCTAAACAGAAGGTCACAAGAAGAAGAAGAAGAAATATTATTGTTCGAGCGAGGGAGGGCGAAGCCCGACCGAGCGAAAACACTATTAGACAGTCATGATAAGTACTGTGTACGTGTATTCATAATAGTACCTGTATAGTGAGGGAGCACCAAAAGTGGGTCCATTTCTACACCCTTTGAGATACAGCAAACTTACAATATCGTTGGAAAGCTGATGCAAAAGTAATAGGGGGTTATGTTATAAATCTTTTGGAAATTCGCCACTTTTGTTTCCAAAAGTGCCAAAAAACGAAAATTTCAGCACCAAAAGTGGGTTCGTTTCAACACCCTGTGTCCGATCGGGGACCACTATACTTCATTGGAAAGATATTTTAATTTGCCAACTTTTTAAAGTTAAAACACTCCCCCCAAAATTGCCACCGTTATCCAACAAACGGGCAAATACAAAATGTTTAGCAGAAAAGAATACAAATGTTGTGCTTCCCGGTATCTGATCTTAGTCCAATATACCTCATTGGAAATATCTTTTAATTTGTCAAATTTGTTCATTTCATAAGTTATCCAAAAATCTGCACGGTTACTCAGTAAAAAGCAAAAAACCGCGTTCAAAAACATATTTGGCCTTTCCATTTCTGACTTATCTGGTAGCACTGATCCATTAAGCGGGCTAACCAAAACAATAAAAAAAAATTGAATTTGAAATAGTTTTGCTTTGCAAAAGGAAACAAAGGTTGAAATTGACAAATAGTCTTCAAAATCTAATTAAAACCTTAACTGAGTGTTCTGGATTCATTAATTGACAGAGGTCCTTCCTTTTTGAAGGAGGAGGAAGAACCACAATGTGTGCCAATCACACCAATTACAAAGACATGGATTGAAAACAAAGTCACCTGCTCAAGGACAATGCTGCCCCTGGTTCCAGCATATGCTATCACAATACACAAAAGTCAAGGGGCTACCTTGGACAAGGTCATTGTGAACCTTGGTCCTGTTGAATATGCCAATGGGCTCACTTACACTGCCATTAGCAGGTGCAAGACTTTCAAAAACCTTCCATTTTGGCCATTCCCTAATGGCCACAGATTTTTCAGCATCTTTAGAAGAGATGCCTTCAAGTTCAGGCGTGAGGAAGACAAACTTGAGCATGCAAGCGATGCAGAGCTCCAAGGTCTATGAGTTACGTTTTTACAATTGGTCAATAGTGTAAAATTTAAATTAAGCAAAAAGGGTAAATACACACTTCCAAATTTAGGCAAATATTATATTTAAGATGGTAAAAGTTCAATAAAAAAAGGGTAAAGGTAAAGTGTGTAACCCGCCAGGCCTTTTATTGCAATGTCATGCTTTTATTTTGAAATTTTAAGCCATTCATAAGACTCTTTGAGTCTTATGTTTGGTGGCATGAGGGTCCAAAGCCCCTTGATAATAATGCACACTTTGGAGAGTAAGTTAGATAGAAAGTGTGCACTATTATCTGGCAAGTGGGATGGCACACTGTACCTTTTTAGCTGTTAGTAAGGATTTTCATTCTTCTCTTTTAATTTTGGTACATATATGCGCTCCCTCGCTCGAACACGTTCCACACCTGAGTGTGGACGCCTATTACTTAATATATACTTTTTTTACAACGGTTGAAAGTGTCCTCTATTTTTTTTATATGCCTGGTCGGTTAATTGTTTCTTTTTCGTGAATGCACTCACCAAAACGTGAAGAACCTCTGAACATTCCCTGCTCCTTCTTTTGAGCGTTAAGTGTGTGTGTGTGTGTGTGTGTGTGTGTGTGTGTGTGTGTGTGTGTGTGTGTGTGTGTGTGTGTGTGTGTTGTGTGTTGTGTGTGGTGTGTGTGTGTGTGTGTGTGTGAGTGAATGTGTGTGGTGTGCGGATGTGTGTGTACTTTCGCTGTTGTCTGTGCTTTTGTGCCTTGTTGTGGCTCGTGTGTACTGTGTTCTTGCCTGTGTGTGCTGTGTGTGTTTTTGGATTGTGTTGTGTGTGTGTGTGTGTGTGTGTGTGTGTGTGTGTGTGTGAAGCAAACAATGACGCTCGGTGTAGCCACGGATCATGAATTCCAACCTACTTCCGCCATGTATCACACCCTCTGCATCTTCTCCCTCCCCCCTACCTTCTCCTCCCTCCCCCCTACCTTCTCCTCCCTCCCCCCTACCTTCTCCTCCCTCCCCCCTACCTTCCCCCACCCCCCCACTACCACCCATCTCCACCAGGGGGCTGTAAAGGATTTATTTAGCCCTTTATAGGTCCATGATCTCCACCCTTCCAACCACTATACCACCACAACTGCCACTATATAGTAACAGTCAACAGTCTTAACCCCTTGAGGCCCAGAACGTAATTTCCATTGTAATTTGGGTGCCATTAGACGATTTTAAGTGAATATAAGCAATGTTTTATAGATATGACCTGTTTAGTACCTTGTCTACTAGCTAATTTTATATATTCAGTTACTTTTCGTGATTGTATGGCTAAGAACTGACGATTTTTTTTATGGCAAAGGAAAGATCTGGGTGTGAAGGGGTTAAGGAGTTGAGGAGTGAAGTAAAGGGTCACACATGGAAAGAGGCACATTTCTTTTAGGATCGAAAAATAAAGAACAAGCAGGAAGGGAAGATGAAGGTGTAACGCGGCACGAATTAAAATTATGTAAAGACATCGTATCTTGGGGACATTTTTGCCATGGCCGCGAAAGAGAGAGAGAGAGAGAGAGAGAGAGAGAGAGAGAGAGAGAGAGAGAGAGAGAGAGAGAGAGAGAGAGAGAGAGAGAGAGAGAGAGAGAGAGAGAGAGAGAGAATGTGGGGGATAAAAAACAGAATGTCTGAATGGCTTCAAGGTGATGTCACATTGAACTGAGTATTTGCTAACAAAGTCAGGGTTTCTTTGTTTCATATCAGTTCCGCAAAAGATCTACTTGTGTCTAGAACTGCCAAGCTAGCGCATCTCAGTGTTTTTTGTAGAGATAGAACAGAAGTCACTTTTGCATCACCCTCAACTGACATGACTCTTGATACGCACGTCTATGCATGAATAGTAGTTACACGCTAAAAACATAAATTAATGAAAATATTTCGATAGCATTTCTCATTGGTCTGACATCTGTCTCTGACTCGTTGATAATGTCAGAGTTAGAGGCGCGAGGATGGCGGGGGGAGGGGGAGGGGGGGAGCAGTGCGTGGGGGGGAGGTCGAGGGGGAGCAGTGCGTCAACAAGACCTCCACCGCACCTAAAGACTCAGTGGAGGGCGGTGTGAGGCGAGACAGGTTAATGGCTCGCCGCCTACCATTACCACACACTCCTTTGCCGGTAAAGATGCCGGGGAGGCGAACCAGAAAAGGCCATGAGCCGCCAGGTGAGAGCTGCGTGTGGGCGGGAGAGAGGAGAGAGAGGGGGGAGAGGGAGGAGAAACAGGTGGGCGGCGAGTGACTTCTCCATCTCCCCCATCCCCTTCTCCCTTCCCAGAATCCCCCTGCCAGTCTGCCACTTCGTCAGTGTGCTCCGAGGCACGGTGGTGGGTAGGTGTGTGTGTAACACTCCGACAACCGCGGTGTCGTGAGGCGAGGTGGTGTACAGTGTCAAAAGTGGTGCTTCTAAGGAACTTAAGCTATAGTGCGGCTTCAGAGGCTTTCAGCGGATCTTAGCACTGCTTGAGGGCACTGTCTAGCATCCGGCAGTGCCTTGAATCCGAGGAAGGTTTGTTGGCTATCAGATCATCACTACCAACCCTGCTGATGAATGGAAAAGTGACGGATTGGGCGCTTGAAAAGGCAGTCCTTATTTTAGTTTTAATTTCGTGTCTTTCGTGACTTTAAATATCAGCATTGCAAGAGTTGGTATTATTACTTCAAACTGTAAATACTATCGGTGTGCACAAGAAGTCCTCTATGAATTGCCACTATCAACAAGGTGCAGATGCTGGGAACAAGCAGGGCGCACCGTGGAGATAAGGACAAGACAGCAAGTTGTCGTTCCAGCGGTGGTCGTGGCAGCCCTGTCCCTCGCCCCCCCGCCAGCCTGCCTCCATGGCTCGCGTCGCCCCGAACCAGCGAGTGAAGGCGATTCGAGCACAGAAGCTCGAGCCAAAGTTCCATCTGACTTATTACATCACTTCATGTCCAAGATTTTGATGATTGGTCCATGATGTAGGGTCTTAGTGCTTCGTCCATACGTGATGAATGCTCCTCTATATAGTGTATCCTAGGATGGGTGCGACTGAGGAAAAACAACAAGGAAATAACTGGTGTCGTGAAAATGGAGAAAGGGTTGAGTCTTGAGGATCAGGCGACGCAACAATGCAAGAGAGAAGAGAAGACTAGTGATGAACTCTTACTAAGATTATCAACATAGCTACACAACGGAATCAAACTATTGAATCAAATCATATTAGTGAAGCTGATATTCATTATTGTGTGTGTATGAAGGCAAACGAAACTTTGGCTTGGCACGACAGAGTATCTCCCCGCCGTCTGTGTGTGTGTCTATGTGTGTGTTTGCGTCATTACAGCGCCGGTCAGGGCAGTGAGAGCAGCGGGAACATCGTGACACACAGGCACGCACACGTACACACGCACTCAGTGAAAGTGTACACCCGGGCCTGGCAGCGTGCAGCACACCCATTGCAGTCTTCCTGACGAGGTAAGCATCTTTTAGCCTCTAGGCCAGATTGTACTGTAGCTAAAGTCTGCCCGCCTTACCCCCCCCCCTCTCTCTTTCTCTCTCACTTATTCACATCCTTCACCGCCTCCCCCCCTCCCTCCATGGCGAACCTTCGCCCACGTGCGCCCCCCTCCCCTCAGTCAGTGTGTTTCAGAATACTTCCATGTCGATACACGTCCTGCAACTTCTACTTGATCGGGTTTCAGTGTGTCAGGGAAGAGTGGTAGATGGTATCATTTAGTTACATCATAGTACTTTTATCTAATTACTGATTGCTTATTTTTTCGGTTCTACTGCAGTTTAATGCATTACAAGGCACGTAGTTATAAACGTCCTCAACTTGTAGATTTGACCATTTGCAGTATTTCTAACCCCTACATCAGCCGTCAAAAATTAAAAGTAACATAAGGAGGGGCTGGGGGTCTGTGCCCCCTCAGTTAGGTTAGGTTACGTAACCAATGTCCGGGTTAGATTAGTTAACTAGCGGGGGTGTCTGGGGGGGCGCAACCCTCTAACTAAGTCAGAAAAGTATTGGTAAACAGGGAGTATTGTATTAGAATGCAGTTTTACCATTGTTTCTATACTCCTAGTGTGTGTGTGTGTGTGTGTGTGTGCGCGCGCGCGTGTGCTTTAAAATTTAAAGTGTTGTATTTCATTCAAACCCAAACCAAAAAATCATGAACGCTTTTATACATGTATGAGATATCGCACATATTCTACTAACTTTTTTTGTTCATTATTATTTTTTTCCCGGAAAGTGTGCGTTGTGGGAGGCAACAAAAAACGTTTAATGATTTCCATGGTTTGTATTGAGGCTTTGGGAATCCCTATTACTGTTGCCTATAATCCTGTATTCCTGACTCAATTTACGTGTTTTTTGTTTTGTTTTTTTTGCCATGATATTGAAGGTTTTTATTTATATTTGTGTGAAGTATTATGGAAATCACGTTGGGATATTGTATTCAAGCACTCCAATGCACATATAAACTCGCCCCCTACTTCACCCTCCACCCAACCACTTCATCTCATCTACGCTTGTTACGTATGGCTGAGTGATGTCAAAGCGTGTTCCAGTGTAGCGTCCCCGCGTTCGAACCCCACTGGCTGTCTGAGATTATTATGGCGTGTTGGCATTTTGTATCGTCAATAAACTCTATGTTAGTACGTGCAAATTAAATTATCTAGATAGGAACAAGGTATCGTGTTTTGTCCCTTATTCATCCGCCTCTCCCCTGACAAATCACCAGTTAGTTCTCGAGAGGAAAAAGGGCATCGTAAGAAAGTAGCATACATAAAGCGAAGATTGAAGAGGAACTGTGTGTGTGTGTGTGTGTGTGTGACTGTGACTGTGTGTGACTGAGTGTTTGGCTGTGCGTGTGTGTCTGTGTCTTGTGTGTGTATTCATCTAGTTGTATTTTACAGGGTCTGAGCAACGTTCGTATGGCCCCGTCTCCATATCAACATTTATTTTATCATTCTTCCTTAGTTATTAGTGTTGGCCGAAGCCACCACCTCGGGAGGGGGGTCACAAACCCCCGGCTGACACCCGGTACTCATTCACTGCTGGGTGGACAGGGGCTCAGGTTTTTAAGAAGACCGCCCGTCTGTCTTCGTTCCACCCGGGGATCGAACCCGAGACTTCTCGGTTGTGAGCCGAGCGTGCTAACCCTTACACTACGGAGTTCCCCATGAGTGTGTGTCTGTATGTGTGACTGTGTATGTGGGGGGGGGGGGTGCTGTGTGTGTGTGACTGTGCATGTGTGCGCGTGTGACTGTGAGTGTGTGTGTGTGTGTGTGACTGTGTCTGTGACTGTGCGTGTGGCTGACTGTGTGTGTGTATGTGACTGTGTGTGTGTGTGTGACTGTGTGTGTGTGACTGTGTGTATGTGTGTGTGACTGTGTGTGTGTGTGTGTGTGGGAAGCGATTAGTTTACCCATCCTCGTATCCAGCACCAAGGTAGAAATATATTTATTTATATTTAAGTCGAGTGTTTCGCTTTAATTGAATTATTTTTTCTTTGTTCTTTGTATTTTGCGTTGAATAGAAATACTTTTGTTTTGATATATTCTCTTTCATTTCTGTTGGGTTTTTTCTGGTTCTCATGATTTTAATTTGTTTGTTTGTGTTGTTTATTTGTCATTGTAGCTTGCGAAATGGAGTGTGTGTGATTGTGATTATTTGGTTTCTTGTGTGTGTGTGTGTGTGTGTGTGTGTGTGTGTGTGTGTGTGATTAGATAATTTGCTTTGGGTGGGATTATTATATTAGTTTCTGATTGATGTTTTCTCTTATTTTTCGGAGAAGAGTACACATTGATTTCTTTTTCTTTTTTACCCTGTCTGCGCATATTGTTCAGTGTGTGTGTGTGTGTGTGAGTGTGTGTGTGTGTGTGTGTGTATGGGTGTGTGTGTGTGTGTGTGTGTGTCAGGGCCTGGGGGTGTACCAGGAACAGAAGGCTAAACTATATAGCACAAAATATACCAAGGCAAAGGTTTACTAATAATGAATAACATCCAGCAACGGCCTCACAAACAACGGCCTCACAAACACGGCCTCACAAACAACCCACAAACAACGGCCTCACAAACAACTCCAAGAAGCTCCGGTCCTCCGTAATCTTGAGAGAGAAGGGCTAATTATTACTATCATTACTGTTTATCACTTATTGTTGAGGTAATTGTAATGATTATCCTAAGGGAAAGGGTAAAAAATATTATTGATATAATTACTTATTATTAATTATTCTCGAAGCAATTTTAATGATAATAATCCTCAAAGGGAAGGGGAAAAGGTAACACTCTTGGTCAGCCACGAGACTGGCCTTTTAACCCCTTCACGCCCAGATCTTTCCTTTGCCATATAAAATCGTCTGTTGTTAGCCATAAAATTACGAAAAGTAACTAAATATACCAAATTAGCTAGTGGACAAGGATACTAAACAGGGCATATCTATAAAATATTGCTTATATCTATTAAAATCGTGTAATAGTAGTCAAATTACAGTGAAATTACGTTATGGGCCTCGAGACTTACTGTAAAGATGGCAGTGGTGTAGTGGCGGTGACGGTGTTGGAGCTCCACCGTCTGTGTGTGTTGTGTTGCGTTTCTATGCTGTGTTCTGTATTATGTGTGTGTGACTGTGTGCGCCTGTGTGTGTGTGTGACTGTGTGTGTGTGTGCGCCTGTGTGTGTGTGACTGTGTGTGTGTGTGCGCGCCTGTGTGTGTGTGTGTATTTACCTAGTTGTATTTACCTAGTTGTAACATACAGGAAAAGAGCTATGCTCGTACTGTCCCGTCTCCAAATCTACTATTATCCAGTTTGCCTTTTAAGTCCTGAATACTTCTTGCATTAATACTTCTCCCATTGCGTGTGTGTGACTGTGTGTGTGTGAGTGCGCGCCTGTGTGTGTGTTGTGTTGTGACCGTCTGCCTTGTGATCCGCGCGGCGCCTGCAACCTCATCAATTATAGTATAGAGTAGGGCAGGCGGGTGAAGCAGAGCACGTGAGTTCGGACACACTGACGAGCAGGTTGACGAAGCCACTAACGAGCTAGAAATAATGTTGGAGTGAGCGGGTGAAGCAGGGTGAACGAGCGTGTCATCTAACCTCGTTGTAGTGGTATAAAAAAAACAGCGTTGCTGCTAATTTGTTGCTGTCAAATTATAGTTGCGCGTAATTGAGATACGAGAATAATTTCCGTATTGTTATTGACAGTGCTTTGATGAAGTGAAAAGCTGCTCTCAGTCCATTGTGACGATACAGTGGACGTTGGCGCGACCTTGAGAGCCGCGACCCCGCTTGTCAGATTTTTTTTTTTTTAATTTGATTTTATTTGATTTATTTAATTTATTGCGCACAAGGCGTCATTCTAGTACATGAAAACATCTTAATAAAAATGAAACAGCAAATAACATGAATCTAAAACTTTACCATTTTGGTCATTTTAGTGTCATTAAAATTGATCTCCAGTGCCTAGGTTCGAACTTTGGCAAAATTTTGGTCATATTTTGTTACCATAAAAAATTGAAAGGACACAAACACACATGCAAACACACATGCTTGTACGTACACACGTGAAACCTTGAAACAAACACACATGCAGACACACATGCTTGTACGTACACACGTGACACCTTGAAACAAACACACATGCAGACACACATGCCTGTACACACTGAAACATTGAAACAAACACACATGCCTATGCACACTGAAACCTTGAAACAACACACATGCACACACATGCCTATACACACTGAAACATTGAAACAAACACACATGCAGACACACATGCCTGTACACACTGAAACATTGAAACAAACACACATGCAGACACACATGCCTGTACACACTGAAACATTGAAACAAACACACATGCAGACACTACTGCAAACGTCATCACTCCGCTGCCGCAGGTGGTAATGAAGCAGCATTAGTCACACGCGGGTCATGGTGTGTCTCGATGTAATAGGAGACAAGGCAAGCGGAGATAAAAAAAAAAAGTACGCCGCTTTACCACCACCGATGCCGCGTTGATTGTGTGTGTGTATGTATTCACCCTCGGTCTTGTCCACGCGAGCTGGACCCGCGATCGCCAGTTTTACCCTCCCGGAAAGAGGTCGGAGCTTGTTGACCGATCATTGGGCAATGCTGGGACCTCACACACAACACACCCCTATGCCCTTCTCAAGAGTGACTGTAACCGCCCGTATTTGTCAATGAAAAATCCCCGGGAGCGAGTAGGGTCGGGGATCGAATGCCCTACCACAGAATTTGGCCTGCCTGTCTGGCGTTCTTATCCACTTGACCAACGACCCACGCTGGCGGTATGTGCGTGCGCGTGTTTGAGAGAGAGAGAGAGAGAGAGAGAGAGAGATATCTAACCCCTCCGCAGCGGTTTGGCATGGAAGAAAAATCAGGTTTGTGTATGACCTTGCTAGCCAGCGGACAGAAACTGGGGATGATACAGTACGTCTTTGCTAATGACTATGATAATGTGGGATAAGTAAGCTTAGTTTTAACTTAGACTCGCCTCAAAGGAACGGTTTTTCTCCTGCGGGAAAATCTTACGGTTTAGAAATCAATGAAGTTTTAACGGGACCGTCCACATGGAAGTACCCGTGTGGCCAGATTGGCGTGGCACAGACTCACCTATATACCGCATGTACCGCTAACCAGGGTCATATAGTACTGCCGCTAACCGTCCGGCGGCGTGCGTTCTCGAATACTGCATAAGTTTATGGAGCACTTCAGACAGATGGTTTTTCGCCGTGCGGCTGTCGTGATACATAAAGGGCAGGGAGAAAGTGCTTCTTCTCATTTTACAACCAGTTACAGCTTAGAAAGGCTATAGCTCTACAAATACTCGTGTTAAGGAGAGGCTGGGCACTGAACCTGTGGCCAGACACTCGCAAGGTGCACAACACACGAGTCCAAGTGATCACCGTGGCAAAGTGTGTTTAGGTTGTCCTTGATTGTGCCGCCGCCGTGCAGGGAGGAGGTAAGACCATTAGTGGGATCAGAGTGGTGCTCGCCCTCATTATCCACCAACCTCCACTTGCCTCATCGCTGGATTGTATTACTTTGAAAGCCTGTGAATGTTTCACCTTCAGGGAAAGTCATCTCAGAATGAGGCACATTTATATATAATCCATTTGTGGCGTATCATATGATCCTACAAAGGTGAAGCAATCACAGCCTTTGGGACAGACTCCTTATGAGAGTAAAGTGAGGCTGGGAGGATCCGGGTAGCTGAGTAGCTCAGACCACTTCTTTCCCTCTTGTTCTTCATGCACACAGGACGACAGGATGATAAATACGAAACAAATGGAGAAAATATTCATTTTCCTTACCAAGTTGGGTTCTGCAAAGGAGATGAAGGAGGGACTTGATTATCTATTGTTTAAGAAGGGATTGACTTTTATACTGATAGTTAGTATTTGCGTCCCTCCCTCCCTACCCTATAAGGCTTGGGAATGTCAAATAAAAAACCAATCAAATAAAAGTATAAAAAGCTCCAGGGCGGCGGATTCACATAGAATGTTAACTTCTTTGCCTTAATGAAACAATAATTTTCTGGATTTCATTAAGATATCCTTAATTCGGGCTGGTCAGCTGGTTCATTCTTTGACTGAGAGCCACGAAGAAAGGCATGCATGTGGCAGACAGTGTCCTGCAGCGCACCGATGCATACCAACATATAGCTGGTATGTTTTCGTTTTCTTCGTTCCGTAGAATTCCGTTCCTTCATTCCGTAGAATGTTTCACGCATATACGTAGTGCACCAATACTTATTTTACCCATAGTACATGTGTGACTTCCAAACGTTCCTCCCGAGGGACTGGTAATGGCTCAGGGGGAATAATCAACAGGGGAGAAATTTTTATTATCAATACTGTTCATCCCTGAAAAGAGCATTGATACTTTTATCTAAACAATAACAAGTATAATTGGAGCTGAAACTGGATTGCTGCACTGAAAACTGCTGAACTAAAATTAATCACTATTAACATTCACATAGTTTAGCACCACCACCATCATCATCAACGCCTATATACAACTGCTACTACTACTACTACTACTACTACTACTACTACTACTACTACTACTACTACTACTACTACTACTACTACTACTACTACTACATCCACCATCACTACTACTACTTCTACTTCTACTACTACTACTACTATTACTACGTACTACCACAACAACAACTACTATACTACTACCACCACAACTACTACCACCACTACTACTTCCACCACCACTACTACTACTACTACTACTACTACTACTACTACTACTACTACATCCACAACCACCAACACCACCACCACTACTACTACTACTACTACTACTACTACTACTACTACTACTACTACTACATACTGCTACTTCAACCACCCCTACTACCACTACTACTACCACCACCACCACCAGTACACCACCACCCCCACTACCACTATTACTACCACCACTGCTTCAACCTAGCCACCATCAGTGTCATCATCAGCACGGTGGTGAGGCAAAACATGCACCGGACACAGACGTTTCCCCTGACTGGCTTTGCACGGATCACTTCTTCTCAGAAATTCCACCGTCTGAGAAAGGAAGCCGTCCAAGCAAAGCCAGTTAACCCTTTGAGACCCAGAACGTAATTTTCATTTTAATTTGGATACCATTAGACGATTTTCATAAATATAACCAATATTTTATAGATCTGACCTGCTTAGTATCCTTGTCCACTAGGTAATTTGGTATATCAAGTACTTTTTCGTGATACTATTGCTAACAACAGACGATTTCATGTAGCAAGGGAAAGATTTGGGCGTTAAAGGGTTGAACCATACACTCTCAGAAATGAGGGGTATATTAAGGGTAGAATTGTTACATCGCACCATCACTACCCTTTTTAAACCCTATGTCCAGGCTGGAGGGTAGATGCTGCCGATTATACCCTTTATCTACCCTTTATCTACCTTTTTAGACGAGAGGGTTGGAAAAAGGTATATTTGCGTCGATCCGAAAGGGTATATTTGTAAGGGTAGAAAAAGGGTAGCAGTATTTCATCACTACAAATACCCTTTTCCTACCCTTCTTTTTCTAAGAGTGTAGTTCTCTTTTTTTTTTTTTTTTTTATTTGTTTACGTTGAAGCCATATGAGTCTCCCTGTGTTCTCATCTCTCTTATTTTAACTCTCAGATCTATAACAAGTG